>NQII01007763.1:101812-114092 GCA_002778355.1 Clitarchus hookeri | reverse complement strand
GTTTGATTCGTATTTGAAACAAGAAGGTGTAATACATCAACGAACAAATGTGTACACACCTGAACAAAATGGTTTCTGTGAGAGAGCGAACAGAACTGTTGTCGAGAAAGGTAAATGTTTATTATATGATGCAAAGCTGGAGAAAATATTTTGGGCTGAAGCAGCCAATACAGCTGTTTATCTTAAAAACAGATCCGTTGCTTCAGGATTGCATGATAAAACTCTTATGAAGCGTGGTATGGGAAGAAATCAACTCTTAGTCACATTCGTTTGTTTGGGAGTATGGTGATGGTTCATGTTCCAAGAGAAAAACGAGCAAAGTGGGACAAGAAATCCAAACAGCATATACTTGTTGGATATGCGGACAATGTCAAGGGCTATAGAGTGTATGATCCAAGCAGAAATACAGTCAGCACTAGCAGAGACATAGTTGTGATGGAAGATAAACTTGGTATGGAGGAAACAGTTGAAGATCCTGCGACTTGGATTCCGACTGAAATCATACCAGAGCAGCATGNCTTGGATTCCGACTGAAATCATACCAGAGCAGCATGTTCAGAGCTGTGATTCAGTGGGGGAATGTGAACACAATGATTCAGAATCATTGTGTTCACATTTAAAAGGAACAAATAAATCAGTCTGTTGCGGAAGCTTGACGTGTTTCTATCAAGAATATTGAAGAGTTGAAAGTAGTTGCAACACAACCATGTGATACCAGCTGGGCTGTGGACAGTTCCGAATTCACCAGGAAGACTCTGAAAGATGGCGTAGTCGTTGATTCTCTATACTTCCGAAGCTTCTCGAACCGGGTAAGATTCCCGGCGGGGTAGCTCTTGGATTTTCGGACGTGGGAACTGTGCAGGACGATGCTGCTTGCAGGTGGGTTTTCTCGGGGATATCCCGTTCCCCTTTCCCTTGCGTTCCGGCCATGCTCCATACTCACTTAGCTTTACCCTCATCGGATGTCAAGACCACGATGTAAAGATCCGTCTAAATCTCCCCACTACGAATATTCTCGCCACGACAGCATGTTTATCACGTTTCCAAAGACTTGCAATATTTTCCGTGCCAGGCAACTATTATGAAGCCACGCACGGTTCCCGGGAGCAATAGACTGAGATACTGTTAGTCAGCGTAGTACTCCTCCAGTCAACACGACAGATGACCAGACAATTCTCTCACTACAACGCCACATTGGTATAGGTGGTTAATGGAAACCCCGCTTAAGGTGCACATTTTTCCTCGTTCTGTATCCTTCCGCCAAATGTAAAATTTACGTTGTTGTCGGCCGAATGACTTAATTCACTCAATCATACGTCAGTCAAGTGAAAATGTGAAATTTTTAGGAATCTAAATGTTTTACTAATATGTCAATTATTACTCAATGTGTGTAACGCAAAAAAAACACCCAATGATTTGCTATACATTTAAACATTACACTCTCAATACACCTTCAAGACTTATAACTATTTTACTTCATTCGCTGCCAACGTAACTAGGAGACTACATACAAGTGTGTACGGTAGCATATGTAAAGATAATGGGCAGTGATTTTTTTTTCTAATTATAATTTCAAAAGTGTTTAATTGACCGCGGACAGCCCATACCAGCAGAGACTCGCGAAGAAAGTCCGATATAGCTGGCCAGAAACCTCTCACAGCTGCACCGCCACTGCCAAGCCAAGCCGAGTGTGTAACTGTAACTACCCATCGCTTGGCCGCCGGACCAGATAATCTTCAGATCATTTACAAACGTTCGTCACGCTTTCCTCTTTACCGCCTATCGTACAGTCGCAGCCTCTGGACAAAGGAGTACTCTCGCCACAGGGCTGGAGAAATCCGCATTAACGCCACATTACAAACAAATATGTTTTTCAAATGTTTTATATTACGTTAATTACTAACAAAACTGTACTACTTTGCTAGTGCAGATGTCATTTCTGCACTGCAGAATAAGGTAAACTACTAAATAACTATGGTGTCATTTTCCAAATTCTTCTCCTTAAAAGCTTAAATCAACAAGAAACCAAATAAAACGTTATAGCGTGAGAGAGAGAGAGATAGATAGATAGAGAGAGAGAAGGAGAGAGAACTAAGCACCTTTAAAAATAAACATATAAAAACAATTTTCTGCCAGTAACTGCACACTTTTCGAAATAAACACAAACTAGAGTACTCCAAGTACTGTTGGCAATAAATTAGACAAATTAGTTCTACGTTTTAGCGTCTTTTTAAAATTGCGGTGTTCAAGATTGGTGGCAACTGAAATTGGTTTATCTTTATTTTATGAACACGAGAGTGCAGTTTGAGTGAGTAATATTATTTTCATGTCCCATAAATTTATTTTGTAATTATTTCAGACGGATGAGCGCTATTTGCTAGGTCTATGTCACCATGTCAATGTCATCTTCACGCTGGCTCAGCGCCGAGGAAACACGCTTCCAAACTGGCAATGTGGAGTGCATAATTGCTGGTGAAGTTTCGCACAAACCACCACCAACCGCATCAACATTGCTTCACTAAAAAAAAACATTCTCTTCGGCTTCCCAACCCTACCCACTTCCTACGCGATAATTTTCATACATTCCAAATAATGTGTTTCTGTCCCGTTTTATTATTCTGGCGCATGATTGGCACGCGCTACGCGAAAGTGAAGTGGATTTGGTTGAAACAAAACACGCTGGAAGTTTTGCTGCAACCGATGTTAATATAAATAAAGTGCCATAAAGGATATTTTCTGACGCATCGGGTTGGTTTCCCTGGTTGAATAGGCTGTATCCTGAACACCAAGCCAACAAAGACCCGTGTTTGCAAAATCAAAACGACAGAAGTACTGAGTTTGTCATACTCCACCTGCTGACAGATTCCCATCGAACCATTGTGGCGCAGCAGTAATAGACTAGTTGTAACAACCCCGTGGCGAACAGACCTAACTGTACTTATAAGAAACGTTCACAAGTTGAACGGTGTTCCATACAAGTATAAACTAATGAATTGTTTGGTGACCAGCAGTCTTAAGAGCCGACCAAATCTCTCAACTCCACTCCAACACTCAATGGACGATTCTTTTCTGTATTCAAATGTATCTCAACCAACTTCCGTCTGTACTGAATAATGTGTTATTCCAATATGGCGGCAGATGTTTTACTTTGTTTGTTCTTGTTTCAATGATAAAAAAACAGGCGATTAAAGGAACTATGTAACTATCGGAAATCTATGTGTGCAAATTGGCGTCAAATTTGATGCGAGTTGAGGTTATTATTGACACATAGATACAAATGTTTTAAATAATATAAAAACTGTATGCACTATTATTTGTGTAGAAATATACACTAGCCATTTCAAAGCCCATATGAAGCATATTTCGTAGCACTGAATTACAACATATTGTTACGCGTCGACTGACACACGTGGTACGGGCTCGGCTCTGTAGAGGGTGACCCACCTCGACCTGCCCCCCCCCCCAGGCAGACCCACTCGCGGTCCCGTAGCCGGGGCGGACGGGAATAATTGACAGTCGACCTGGCTGGCGTCACAGCCCCTCCTTCCCCCTGCTGGAGAAGCCGACGACTTGGGAGTATGCGCAAGAATATTCTGGGAACTAGGACCCTTGGCGCAACGCGGTGATTAGAGAAATTTCTGTGTGATCACCGACGACACTATAAATACCACCGCAGCTGGATGGTCAGCAGTATTTTGTAGAGGCCATCAGGCTGAGTGTAGTAACCACGTGAAGTCTGGTGAAAAGGCCTGACGAGGACGGGAGATTCCGAGACGACGGCAGGCGAGGTGTTTGTGGTGTGAACGAACGATAGGGCGTGCCACCCGACGAGTGAATGCTACTGCGTATGAGGGAGCTAGGAGAACTCGAACAACATTGCGAACTGGTGAGACCTGAACTGAACTGAGGTGGGACAGTATGGATATGCGATACGCATTTTATTGTAAATATTGGAACTTTCAAATATGGACATATAATTTATAAAGTTATTCAATAGGTTTTGATACACTGTTTATTGGGACTGATTTTATTATTTAATTACATTAATGTCTTTGAGGTAATTGAAAATTGTACTGATTGAATTTATTAATTATAAATAGCCGTATGTATCAATTTATTGTGAGATATTGTGACGGGAGTGTTTTGTTTGTAATTATTGTAAATAAATTAGTAAACTATTATTAACTCTTTTATTTAATTAAGACCTCCATCCCTTAACAAACCTAGTTTAACTCACTGACTTTGGGAAATTGTAACAATATCACAGACGAGCCATTCTTAACTCACAATAATTTAACGCAGAGTCAACGCAAATTAAAAATAACCAGCTCCATATTAACTTCAATGTGAATATTCCTTGTTTACTGATTAGCAACACAAAGTTATTCTTTTTGTATAGTTATGGCAGCACTTTCAGCTTATAATGCGCATGAACACGTGCGGAAATTGCGACTAAAGAGAAGACGGATCTGTCTGTCAAAATTATACGGTCGTGCTACCTCGTGTACGAAATTAAGTACATAAATATTGATGATACCGTCTTTATAGGAATTTAGCTTTGGAGTAGCTGGAGCACGGGTTTAGCGATCTCATTTATTTTACTGCCATAATGTTGCCATATTTTCGTTTAATGTGTGAAGTTACCTGGTTCAAATATTCTTACACTCCTAACAGAATAACTAAGTATTCTAAAGTTTGCTTTTAATTTGAATCACAGTATGAAATATTTCAAATTTAGATGCTAAAANCAGAATAACTAAGTATTCTAAAGTTTGCTTTTAATTTGAATCACAGTATGAAATATTTCAAATTTAGATGCTAAAATTTTCTTACATTCTCCCCAAAATTCTGCCTGCTTCTCTGTTTCACCAAAGTGGTTTAAAATTTTCAGTACCAAACATGGCTTGTTAGAAAATAGTCATACGTTTAATTNCAGAATAACTAAGTATTCTAAAGTTTGCTTTTAATTTGAATCACAGTATGAAATATTTCAAATTTAGATGCTAAAACTTTCTTACATTCTCCCCAAAATTCTGCCTGCGTCTCTGTTTCACCAAAGTGGTTTAAAATTTTCAGTACCAAACATGGCTTGTTAGAAAATAGTCATACGTTTAATTTCATACCGTTGCGGTTAAAGTAAAGTTTCTACGTAGGCTTATTCCTTCATTGAAAGTTATCAAAACGCATTCGTCCGTAAGGCTATGCAATAACTTTTTACTCTACTTTTGAAATTTAAACATACAGTGCAACAGTTATTGCAAAAATATTTCAGCCGTGCGAGAATCTGTGCTTGGCTTATATGGATATCAGATGCGCAATTTAAGCGATTCTCATTAGAGCATTCTTGTTTTTGCAAGATAGATTGCACGGTTCAACACAGCGCTCTTAAGCAACGTGCTATTTTCCACCGGAAAATTGATTTATATTAACTACAACGTGTCCTTCGTTGCTCGTTTGTTTCAAGGAAGATTACATCACGCTCGCTCAGCGATCGATACTTCTGCTTCGTTAAAAGGCAACAATTTTCTATAACCTGAAGCTGGTTCATAAGTAAATTGGTTTTTGATGGCACGCGCCATGTGATAATGCTCCAACGTTGATCCTGAACAATTTTAATGAAGTTCAGTCAGATGTAGACCACCGTACTCCGAAACGTGTTGGTTTGCTGATTTCAATAACGAAGTGGGAAAAACGTAATTGGCTTGAATACCAGTCATCCCATATAATTCCTAATACACGAGACCAATAGTTCAATACTCACGCGAAGACGCGTTTCGAAAATGCAGGAATCATCACGATAAGAGATTGCATGATGCTTGGTTAATACTCGTACAATTGAGTTAATAAACCTGCAACCTTCTGTATGGCAATCGTGCTGTGATTTAACTTGAATAAATTCGAAATAACGATGTGTGTGGGACAATAAAAAAAGCTACCTGTTTAGGCCCACTTCATTAATGAAAATCTTTCCACATATCCAAAATGTTACTTTGGTCAACCGATATTTAAATGGGGGTNATGTTACTTTGGTCAACCGATATTTAAATGGGGGTTTAATAAAAGGCGACTATCGTACTTCCTAATCCTACGAAGCTGGGGTTCGTTGTGAGTTACATTCGAGAATTGGTTCAACGTCTGGAAACCATTAAAGATTACGTTGGAATCGAACTCATGATAACCTCACTATATCGTAAGCATAGTTATCGCAATATCACCATAGCAGGCTGATGTACTGACCTCGCAAAAATACCGTGGGATATCCAGTGGCATCTAGAAAATTTCATGAAGATGTTTTAATCTTATTTTTCTGCATTATTATAGTCTGTCTTACGAACGGGTGAACTTTTCGACAGTTCTGAAGTTAGTCCTCTTTACAGCTGTTTCCATGGATACACCAGTGTCTCCCCCGCCACAGATGCCGCGTTTTCTGAAATTCACCAGTGCTTCCACCGAGGTACACCAGACGTTCCGAAACTAATGTTTGGTCGAGTTCGGTTGAACCGATGTATTCACCGGTTCAACCGGCCTGAAACGTCTGCGCATCTGGTGGATGTGCACCGGAACAATAACCGATGAATTTTCGAACACAACCTCGCAACGCACATATGTAAATAAATAAAGCATTTGTGAACGACAAAGTCATAGAAAGGCAAATAATGGCCACGTTTAATTGCAACGGAAAAATGTTGTGCCTCTAAATATGCACAAAAATCGCAGAAATATGTGAGACTTAAATTGAATTTTAGAAAGAAAGAGCATGTTTATTAGAAAATACGTTAGCACAGTGTTTAATATGGGTTTCCTGTATTATAAAGTTATTTTGCGTGTATGTATTTATTAATTTGAATTCGTAACACAAATATACAAACACTCTGATGTTCGGAAATTCTCTCAACCGGTGTAAACCGGTGTACACCACAACATTCACCATTGGTGGATCTATTGGTGAAGTTCCGAAAACGCGGATGATGTTTCATTAACACAATCAGCTGGCTGTCAACCTACCCGGTATGTCAACAAAAAATATGTTGCCGTGGAAATAAATGTACACAGAACTATTTTCAGGTCGGCCAAAAAAAAAGTGCACTCGTTCGAGAGCCATAGTATAGAAAAAATCCGGAAATTATGGAAAGGTCCTGATAAAAAAATTATCCAGAAATCCCCGTAAAAATTCGGACACTTCGTTAATTTTTTTAATAACGCAATTTTCGTAAATTTCACAGAGATTTCCAGGAATTCACAAAACCTCTCCGCAAATGTAAATTTGTGAGCAATTTTTTTGCATTTGTGGTTCACCAAAATAAATCGAGAAAAAAATGTTTGTTTGTCGTTATGCAAGTGTTCCACTGTGATTAAAAATAAAACTTTTAAAGGAAACTAACTATTTTGTGTTGGTGTGGGATGTAAACACGTGCCACAAATTTTACACCCTGCGATCCTTACCGCTTGTCTACCAAAGCCATACAATAGTATTGGTAACTGATCAAAACATTTTATTTTAGTTAAAGAGACGCACGTAACTTGGCCTCTGTTTTTTCTAAGTGATTTTGTTTGTTATATTCTCACGCGGAAATCAGTAACTGACCTAAAATTTTATCGCGAGATTTCCACTTGAACGTGTTAATAGATACACTTGTCTACATTATGAACATTATTTGAGTTTAAAATTAAACGACGAAAATTTACCAAAAACAAAACCTTTTAAAGGTGGGTATTTTGTTTTTTTAAAAGGCATATCAAAATCCATTTTTAACTACAACTACCTCATTAGAAGTTTTTGATTATTAGTTTGTTTACGCAATTTGCGTATTTNCCCTCTTCCTCCCGCAAATAAAACTCACTACTCAGAACGAATACTGATGAATATACTATTCGTCTCCCCCACTTCCAAACACATTATGGTTTAGCGTTTGGAACACGTTAGCTCCGTGTGCGCGGAATAAGTAAAGCAAAATTTATTTAGATTGCCACGTTTTGCTCTTCCGCTATATTGTTTAAATTTAAAAAAAAATTGTAGTGAAAATGTCTGTCAATACCCAAAACGAAATTAATGACCAAAAAAATAAAATTGAAGGGTAAATAAAAACGACGTTGGTTGCAAGTTTCAGCATTAATGATTCAAGCGCAGTGGCACACGCTTGCGACTTCCGTACCACGGGAATGACCGCGTGATAATATGTAACTTAATCGCTTCCTTTAGAAATTCACCGCGAAGCATAAACAAGCCGAGGAACCCCGTTCCGATTTGCATAGTTGTTCACCAGTCCATAAAAGGTAAGACGGCCAGATTCGGCGATATTTATTAAAAACTGATTATTTATTTATTTATTTTTGCTGATGCCGTCTACAGATGTGTACACCCACAGAGAGCGGTTTATATGATTAAGTGATTGTTATACTTAACTTGGCGCGTAAAATGAAATTAAGTGAACGAGTCTCAGCAAGGGAAGGAAATAGAATTGCCCACTTAGCGTCCACGCCGCTGGCGAGCGAAACTGTTAAAGATGTTAC
This sequence comes from Clitarchus hookeri, assembly GCA_002778355.1. Taxonomy (NCBI): domain Eukaryota; kingdom Metazoa; phylum Arthropoda; class Insecta; order Phasmatodea; family Phasmatidae; genus Clitarchus; species Clitarchus hookeri. The sequence goes on along the minus strand of NQII01007763.1, from coordinate 105,581 downwards.
TTCCGCGAACGTCGTCTCATAGCATAACAATATAAAATATTTGGTAGCAACACATCAAAATGTTATGACCTTAAAATGAACAAAAAGTTTTTAATTATTAATACAAAGCGTATTTTTTAAATTAAAATTGCCTAAATACCGGATTGTTTGTGAAATATTATAATATAATTATTTTTAGTGATTTTTACAGCATATATAAAATAATAATAATCCTAACGACTTACAATAATTACCGCGGTCAATAAATATATTTTGTAAAATTCAAAATATGTTAAATACAGTTTTCAACAGAAAATATTATTTTTCAGAAATAATTTACTACACTTTTGGAAAAAGCATGCTTTCTATAAAAGTTTTGTATTCATACAAAAAAAATTGTCAACTATTTGCTAAGACAGTTTTTTTATATTGTACTTGATATATGTTTGTTAATTTGAATTGCCAGTGTAAATATATGGTGTGAGGTGTCGTTGAATCACCATCAGGTATGCAATATAGATATAATAGTAGTTTCAAATTGCTTTTTGTGTAGTAATAAATAAATGTAAAATTAATGGTGGTCGAATTTTCTCGGCCAGCCAAAGAGAAACCAGAGACCCTAAGAATATTCCCTAAAGAAATATAATAGTATAACATAAAATGTAATAAAAGCTGTTTTAGATGTTTGAATTGTTTATTGAAATTTGTTATACGAGTTGAGTTGAGAGATTTGGGCGTATCTTAACAACGAGGCCCTGAGAGCCGAAATTTGTCATACGGGACGTTGAGGTTATGTGCCAGGCTGCAGGCATTGTGTAAGTTTTATGTGATTAGGTAAATTAATGTAAATTTTTGTTTTTGTGGGTGTCTGTAGTGAGACTCAGTAAGTTGGAAAAAAGGGTGGGAGGGGAGAGAGAAGACTTGCCCTCTTATTGAACTGGCTTTTAGTTTGAAAATTGTGGCGGTAAGCTGGTATGCCGACTTTACAAAGTGAGGAGTTGGTTAGTGGCTCGCGAGGGGTATAGACGCTCGGGGTCTGCTGCAAGCCAGCTTCGAGTCCGGAGAAACTGAAGTGAAGAATATTATTTAAACTGATTCGTGAAGCGTGCTGGCTTGCGGTACCCGTTTTACTTTCGCTGGAGTGTTCGCCGCAGAGTAATACAGGGATCATGAATGAGAGTCAGAGTGGAGCTTGTGCAGTAATTAGAATTTAATTAGTGATTGCACTTACAGACGCCTAAATGAACAGAACTACTTAAAGTATCTCATATATGTAACAGTTCATGCACACCTTTTAGTATTTACAATATGTACCTTAGAAGGCGGTGCCACTAAAAGTGAATTAGAACAAAGTTTGCAACAGTTTGTAATTTGAAAATATGCATGTGCGGTTTATTTTAACTAGTACGCATTGTATACTTTATTTTCATGACATAGAGATACATAATTAATTCAGTTTCTTTCATACATCTCAGTGTTGTAAATATACAATAAGTTAGTATTACAAAAAGTCTCTCTGGGAGCTATTTCCCAACAAACTGATTGTAAAACGTACTAACATTTCCTGCTGTATAGGACCGACGGAGAATGCACAGTTCTACAATATTTCAGCGCTAGCAGATTAGACCTTCTGTATATATTGCGTGGTTGTCATTTTTAATCGGCAGACGTTTTCATGATGAACATTTATGTTGCTAGACTTGTACTGAGAAAAATCATGGCTGAAAGAACCAGATTTCTGCACCCATAAAAATGTAAGACTGCCGATATATCGACAGAAATCGTTTGGTTGATTGATAAAATCTAAACATTGTTAAGTATACGTCGCATTACCGACCTAACTAACTGTCGGGGTTTGGGTTTGGTCTGTACGAGAAAAGCACTTAGTTGAGCTGAGAGGTTTCTGTCTTGAGCGCCGATGAGGGTTAAATAAGATGGAGATGGAGCAGCGGCGGAATGCAATGGCAGGGAAACAGTTGAGTCCCGAGAAAATCCGCCGGCTAAAGTCAACATCCACCACATGTCTCGCACGCGGAAATCCGGGGGACACCACCGGCAATGAAATCCGGATTGCCTTGGAGGCGAGTAGCATGACTAACATTACTATTACAACACCTTGAAAAGCACTTAGATGCTACTTCTAGAAGACAATTATTTCAACAGAGTGATATCAGCAAAGTCAGGAAAACAACAACATTCCATTGCTCGCACTGAAATTAAGTTTGGTCGCCGCTAAAATGAAAATTGACAGCAGAACTGTTCTGTACATTTTACCTCGCAGATTTTTCTCAGGGAAGTTTTAACCTGCTGCTAAAAACACGAATCCCCAAAGATTTTTCTTTTTTCTCTATTATCGTTGTTCCATCGAGAACTAAGAGACATGACTGTTTAAAAAAAAACGCAAAAATAAAACGTTAAAAGCAATAAGAATATATTCAATGCGATGAGCTGACATACAACCGTCCGGTCGTAAATGTATTACAGATTGCATAGAAATTGACGATTTGTCAAAACTGCGAGAGCATTTAGAGGTGCCCAAGAAGACCGCCTCTTGAGAAATCACCCTGGTGAACCGAGCCCGTTTTAAGTAGATAAAGCTACTAGTTAAATTGCCGACACCAAGATTCAATTTATTCCACGTGATTGCTGATAAGTGCTTTCTTGCTGTACTTTCAACAGCTCCTGGTATTCCGATGCTGTGATACGTACAAATCACTTACAGTGTAATTCACTGATAAGTTAATTAGCATATTCTTAAAACCCGGAAATATTGATTTTAGTATATAAAAAAACTTGTTTCCCTTATACCTCTACGATTTTGCAATTTCGACCAACAATTTTCTGTATTACAGAGTGTTTATGTGTATAAAGAACTATCTTTATAACAATCAGGCAGTCTGGAAAGAACTTGTAATAGCGTAGGTTATCGATATTAACAAATAAAATGCTCGAGTGACATTACTGATACGGTATTTATTTGCGATCATGACTTTTAAGTGGATCTTGACCAGTAAGAGACAGGCCATAATGTAATGCGTCAACGTGCCGCCAGTACGAAATATTCGAATGATGAGGGCCACAGTAGTGTAGTGGTTAGACTACTTGGGAATCGTGCCGGACGATGCCGCTGGTCGGCGGGTATTCTCGGGGATCTCCTGTTTCCCACGCCCTTGCATCCCGACGCTGCTCCATACTCACCTCGCATCACCCTCATCGGCTCTCAAGACCCCGATGTTAAGAGACGCCCAGATCTCTCCACTCCACTCCACGAAATATTCGAATGATCTGTCTAATCTGACAGGTGCCTCGTTATATCTTCGCGAATAGAAACTCTGGTGCCGCCGGCGGTTCTAGAATATCACGCGCGCACGTTTCAGTTCTAACAACGCGAACGAGATTTTTTTTTAAACATCTAACGAGCGAATTCATTGTGACGAAGTAAGTCGGCGTGGCATACAATCCAAGGCGAAGCGGTTCGGAGAACGAGCGGATAGGGAACGAAGGCCTCGTGGATATCAATGTTGTACGGAACTGGTGATTAGGAGGTCGTGGTCCAGGGGGGAAACACTGTGATCCAGAAGGATTGCTGCGGCGAAAGTGGAGCGCGCGAGGGGCCCTGCGTCCGCGCCGAGTGAGGAACAGCCGAGGGGACAGCTACGTTATTAGCGGGCGGCCGGCACCGCGGAAACGAAACTCGAGAGAGGCAACTCTCACTCTCTGGCGGCGACGGGAAAGCTCCCGGGTGAGAGGCGACCATTGTGAATGTGCGCGTGTGTTTATTCCACATCGC
>NQII01007763.1:26304-93407 GCA_002778355.1 Clitarchus hookeri | reverse complement strand
TGTTCCCCAATTTTGTACTTCGGGTTTCTGTCCAGGAATATTTACTTGAAATGGGAAAATTCTACTTGCTTGGGTACAAGGCTGTCCTCGTCTCTCCGCGCCTCTTCTATTTCTTATATTCACCTAATCCTCCTCTAAGAATATCGTCACAACGTCTGTTGCTATCAGGATGAAAATAATGAAAAATTCTGGGGAAACGAAATGCACAGAAAGTAATTAAATTTGTCCAGGAAACCTAGAAATTAATTTTTTCTTCATTTTGCCAAATCACTTAGAAGTCACAGACTTAGTTAGGTATAACATATTTCATGCGACAACATCCACCAACTGTGGCGAAAGAATATTTTTTGTAAAGTATTTACTTTCACATTTTCTAAATAGCGCCAAGCTGTATTGAATGGTGCGCCCGAACAGTCTCCCTTTTCCCGCCAATTTACAGCAGCCTTTTGAAATCGTGGCCTGCAGTTTCTTTAACTGAAGTCTTTACGCGTGNTGTAAAGTATTTACTTTCACATTTTCTAAATAGCGCCAAGCTGTATTGAATGGAGAGTGAGGTGCGCCCGAACAGTTTCCCTTTTCCCGCCAATTTACAGCAGCCTTTTGAAATCGTGGCCTGCAGTTTCTTTAACTGAAGTCTTTACGCGTGTCCACTTCCCCTTAATTTTGAAACTGTCTCAGCTCCACTTAACAGAATTGCGCCACGGTGGCAAAATATTTGCTCGCAAATTAAGCAGTAAACTTAATCTACCACTGCGCTTTTTTTTCTACATTTGCTTCCAAAATATCCTGTAGAAGTCAATGGACGTGTTGACGCCGCACTATCGTCGAACGCGCCAACTCGTCGGAGCACTTCCGCTTCCCGCGCAGTAGTTTGTCGTCGCGTGCAGTGGTTCTCTCGCGGCGAAGGTCGGCGACCCACTTCCCGACGGTCGTCCGTGGCCAAGGGCAGGCGTGGGTGGCAGGTCAAGTTTCGCACATTCGCAGCGAGGTCGATTCCCGAAGGCAGCACAGGAAGTGAACAAACATCTCAAAGCACGTGCTTACATCTACACTGTTCTAGCATCAAATGTTTATGATAGCGTCATTGGCAGAAAAGCAGTTATATGTTGGAACGCAGATAGTGGCTACTGCGGAACTCGCCTGCGCGCTCTTTCTTAGTTTTCCATTACGGTCCAGACTAGAAGGAACAAGAACAGGAACGGGGAAGGAATAGTCCGCCGTTTCTAAAGACCCTTTCACACAATCAAATTTTTCTTCAAATTACCTTCCAGTTTTATTGAATTCAATTCATTGAATGCTGTATGTCATAGAAACTTCATTATTGCGGCCATTTTCTCTTTCAATTTCTTGAATGTCTCGTTTTCGTTGAAGATTTTTGTTTCGAGCATGTTCTATATTTTCTTGAATCCAAAATTTTAATCTCTTATCACAGGTTTGCTGACAGTATTAACAGATGTAATATAACAATAGAGTTGTGTGCACACATTTAAAGTTTTTACAAAATTAGGATGCATATTTAAAAAAAATAAAATTCACAATTAAATGAATAAAATTTCTTGGGGTTTAACCAGTCAGAGATCTCCCGTTTCCCCGCCCTTTCACTCCGGCACTGCTCCATACCTCACCTCGCTTCACGCTCAACGGCTCTCAAGACCTCGATGTTAAGAGTCGGCCAAATCTCTCCACTCATGTGTTTCTGCTGAGCTGTTTCTGATGCCATAAATTTTTGTATATTATTGCGACGCAAGATGATACGAAAAATAAACGCACCGATGTAGCACACAAAGTTAAATAAAAAGCATTTATTAAGGATCACCAATTTTTAGTTATTCTACGTTTGCTTCCAAAAACCTGTGGACTTAACAGTTTTCGTATTTTGAGTTATTAATTTACCACTCCCTTTTAAGGGGAAGTACCCCCGCCATCTTGGATTTATGTATATTCCTCCATAACTTAATTTCCAGGGTCAGTATTTAAAAACCAAGCTTATCAAGACACAGGAAACATCTTAACAGTTATTTCAAAATAATTTTTTTACATGATTCGTTTCACCTCTGTAATCATAATCAAAGAATGTCTCATTATTTAATAATTTCAGTAACTTATGGAAACATATTGATATAAGTGAAATCGTACAATCTTCAAAAAATTTGTTAAGTTCTCCTCTATATCATGTCAATATTTTATTTTAAACGTCCGGTCATACATTTTGGTTATAAAGTTTCTTTCTATCCAAAATGGAATGGATACTGGCCCCTTAAGTTGATTCCACTGCCAATAAGCCCATGGAGATACAAACCAGCATTCACTTGGAGTGAGTTTTTAAAGTCCTGAGAGAAGGAAAGCAGGATGGCTGGACGGGGTGTCGAACACGGGCCGTTCCTAACGCAAGCCCAATGCGTTACGACTGCGTGGCGGAGCGACGGTCGAGGCGACCAACGCCCATGCATCAACATTGGAGGAAACCACGAGGATGGCTCAAAGAGCTGCCCCAAGAGATGACAACGAATATAACAGCTCAAAAAATGACTTACCGACCCCACTTCCCGCCAGGCCACCGGCCACTGGACCACCAGTTCGGAACACCGAGGAATCCCCAGCCCTTGCTTGGACAACATCCCAGAGTATCCGCACATCAAGACACCCTATCAACGCAGCGAGCTTCGCCACTAGCGTTCACCGCCAGGCAATCTCAATCTTCACGACAACCTGCAACCCAGGACGCCGCTGACGCACTCCAATCCCTTCGTTAGATCTTCGTCAGCGCACAGGTGTACATTAGCATCGCCCAACAAGCGGTGATACAGATACAGCAGGCGACAACGACGGCAGACAAACTCCAAAGAGTTCTCAACGCCCTGTGCGCAACACTCACAGTCACGCCCTAAACAAAAACAAATATTACGCAATAACTGTTTTTTTTTTTTNCGTTCACCGCCAGGCAATCTCAATCTTCACGACAACCTGCAACCCAGGACGCCGCTGACGCACTCCAATCCCTTCGCTAGATCTTCGTCAGCGCACAGGTGTACATTAGCATCGCCCAACAAGCGGTGATACAGATACAGCAGGCGACAAAGACGGCAGACAAACTCCAAAGAGTTCTCAACGCCCTGTGCGCAACACTCACAGTCACGCCCTAAACAAAAACAAATATTACGCAATAACGGTTTTTTTTTTGCTTAATTCGCGTATTTCAACACCACACAAACAAGCTTGACTACACAAACGAGTAAGTTCTAATCCACCACAGATGATAGAGACGGTCAGTTTTTAAATAGGATTGGCCAACAGAAAACTAAAACTCACAAAGAAAAAAACTCCGGGGGACATGCGCGTGGCGCGAGGGCGGGACTGCAGCGAGCAGCGAGCCGGAAGTGAGAGAGGGCGGAAATGGCTCTGGCGGGACGGAGGAGGCAGGCGTGCGTGCAGTCGGTGTGGCGGCGCGGGTTAACTGCTACCTCTCGCCGGCCGAGTGTTGCCCAACGAAACATAGTACAGCTATTTATTATAAATTTTAACTGCTTTGGGGAAACTTCTATATAGTCAAATTCCCGGTTACTTCCAACTTTACTGAATACCTGCTAAAGTTCTACTTCCACGATATCCCTCCGCCCAATGCAAACAAAGCTTACACAAGTCTAGAAAATTACACCAAAGGTAAAAAAGCACCGCATACATGCTCACTCAGGGCAATAATATTTTGCATAAGAACTATTTCTTACTAGGCATTACCAACACACCTATTTTCCTGTTTTAATTCATATTGGCTATAAATGAAATATTATAATTTATAAATAAAATATAAATACCATTTAAATTTACCCAAAAATTAGGTACTTAAACGTTAACAAAAGTATAAAACGCTTGTGATACATAACATAATTACGAAACAACCAAACATGTTATATATAGTGTGCTTTTTAAAAGGTTTTATTCAAAAAGTGTGAAGTAACTGCGAATAGACATAAAATGACTACGATGAGGAATAATCCTATTTATTATTTCAGAAGTATTCTTCTTCGTTTCTAGCCTATTTGCGGTTTCTTCACACTTTTTGGATCAAACCTTTGAATAATCGCTTTATGTATGGCACGTTTGGTTGTTTTCTAAATATAACGTCTACCACAAGCGTTTCATATGTCTGTTTACATAAAATTAAAATGAATTTTAACTTATATTCTAGTAATAAATTATAAAAATGTATTTATGATTTATGTAAATAAAAACATAAATAAATGTTTTTCGTAATGCCTAGTAAAAAAATACTTTTTATGCAGAATATTATTGAACTGAACGCGAAAAAATGCAGCCTGTTGTCCCTCTGGTGTAATTTTCTATGCGTGGTTATGCCTTGTTTGCATGAGGCGGAAGAATATCCTGGAAGTAGAACTCAGCAGGGCTTCAGACAAGTTGAAAGTAACCATGAATGGACTATACCACANTTTATTATAAATTTTAACTGCTTTGGGGAAACTTCTATATAGTCAAATTCCCGGTTACTTCCAACTTTACTGAATATGTACCTGCTAAAGTTCTACTTCCACGATATCCCTCCGCCCAATGCAAACAAAGCTTACACAAGTCTAGAAAATTACACCAAAGGGGAAAAAAGCACCGCATTCATGCTCACTCAGGGCAATAATATTTTGCATAAGAACTATTTCTTACTAGGCATTACCAACACACCTATTTTCCTGTTTTAATTCATATTGGCTATAAATGAAATATTATAACTTATAAATAAAATATAAATACCATTTAAATATACCCAAAAATTAGGTACTTTAACGTTAACAAAAGTATAAAACGCTTGTGATACATAACATAATTAGGAAGCAACCAAACATGTTATATATAGTGTGCTTTTTAAAAGGTTTTATTCAAAAAGTGTGAAGAAACTACGAATAGACATAAAAGGACTACGATGAGGAATAATCCTATTTATTATTTCAGAAGTATTCTTCTTCGTTTCTAGCCTATTTGCGGTTTCTTCACACTTTTTGGATCAAACCTTTTAAAAAGCACACTATATATAACATGTTTGGTTGTTTTCTAAATATAACATCTACCACAAACGTTTTATATGTCTGTTTACATAAAATTAAAATGAATTTTAACTTATATTCTAGTAATAAATTATAAAAATGTATTTATGATTTATGTAAATAAAAACATAAATAAATGTTTTTCGTAATGCCTAGTAAAAAAATACTTTTTATGCAGAATATTATTGAACTGAACGCGAAAAAATGCAGCCTGTTGTCCCTCTGGTGTAATTTTCTATGCGTGGTTATGCCTTGTTTGCATGAGGTGGAAGAATATCCTGGAAGTAGAACTCAGCAGGGCTTCAGACAAGTTGAAAGTAACCATGAATGGACTATACCACANTGGAAGAATATCCTGGAAGTAGAACTCAGCAGGGCTTCAGACAAGTTGAAAGTAACCATGAATGGACTATACCACACAACCCTTCCTCTCCCTTCGCCAAGGACAATACCTTCGTGTAACACAAATTTTATTTTTAAGTAACACTGTAATGTTTTAGTTAAAAGAATCCTTTCCAAAAAATAGCACCCAAAGCCGAGGTTTTACACTCTTGCATATTTGCGTCAGTAGGATAGTTGAATACAAAAAAAATAAGTAATACGTGTTCCTTCTGTAAATATACACCGTACAGTATCTTAGTTTCTGTCGTCAGGTATACACAAACATTTTATTTTAGTTCACGTATTTAAATTATGATGTTGGTAGCATAATCTTCTTTGCCTGTGTGGCTACATAGTCTGTTAATTTCTGACATGTGCATTTTAAAGCGCATTGGCTTCGAATCTTTTGTAATTTCTGTGTCAGTTCCATAATTAAGATTCATATTCTGTGAAATGCATTTGTGGTAAAAAAATAACTTTGAAGTAAAGATGCAAGCAATAACAGAGGTTAGCCCTTAAATAAAAATATGTCAAACGTTGGTGACGTTATGCGTAATGTTTGCTAGCGTTAAAAATATGAAAATTTGTGGTTTACTGGGTGTTATTATGTTGTATGTTGCAAATACATTAGTTCGGCAAACATATGTAAAGATAAGGTTCTCTTTTTATGCAGCTGAGTTGTAAATCTTTCATTGTTTGTTCTTTGTGGTGTACATACTGTTACTCTCAGGTTACAGTCCACCTCAGGTTCTTCCGGATGAGATTGACAATGGTTTAGTTTACCAATTCCACAACTTCGAGCCACGAAGCATGGAAGAATAATCGCAGTGTTATCCACGCATATGAGTATTAGCTGATCGAAAACAATTGTTCCATTTGTGCGTTAAAGACGCGTGGGGTGTCCTTTAAATCAGTTTTTTTTTTGCGTAAATTATGAACATGCCAACCCGGAAATAGAAATTGGTATATATTTGGTACTTTTTTGTTTAAAANGCGTGGGGTGTCCTTTAAATCAGTTTTTTTTGCGTAAATTATGAACATGCCAACCCGGAAATAGAAATTGGTATATATTTGGTACTTTTTTGTTTAAAAACTTGAGGAAAGTTCTGGTTTTTATTTTTTATTATATGATTTTATTAACAAAACTTAAAAACTTCGCACTATATAATACTAAACACTAAATAAAATGCAAAACTAAGAATAATTTCTACAAAGAGATTTGTTATGGTTAAACCTATAATTAAAATTCTAACGGCCAAACGAGGGTAATAAACCACCATATGTGCTTAACGCTCATGTGCTTAAAATCGATCACAAAGTTATTTTAATTAGAAATTCTGTAAATTAATGTTACGTGATAGTTATTAAAATATTGTAATTATTATAAACAATTCACAGTTTTGTACATGTAGCGATTTTTAGCACAGTACTGAGTCTCAGTTTACAGCACCGTTAGAAGAAACATTCTTCTTTATAGCAATAATTATGGTCATAGTAATTACCATCATTGTAATCACTGTCTAAGCACTCTTAATATTCTGCAACCATTTATTGTATATTACACAAGCAGCTGCAGATGTCAGAGCATGTGAGGTTGTCGTCGGAGCACGGATATGATCCTGGTTGGCAGACTTTGCATTTGGTGCAAGCTACCACCTGCAGTACTTCCTCACGAACTGGTATACGTCCAAGCCAAATAATACCAATGTAACTGTTGAAATTACAGCAGTCATCTCAGTAGGGCGTGGGAGCCACCTGAAAGTATGTCGGCGATCTCCGTCGTGAGGCGTAATGTCAAATGAGAAGATGGCAAGAGCTCTGACATAACATTACTTCCTTTTGAGAAGTAGAAATCATATCTCAATTTATTGACGTCGTCGATTTCTTTCTCGCCATACAGTTGACACACGAACAGTTCCAGGGTGACATTTGGGTGCTCACTAAAATGTCCATTCTTCGCCGAGGTCTTTAGAGGACTAATGTAGTGAGTTACAGTACTCATTAGTATGAATAATTTTTCTTTGCCTTTTACATAGAAGGCTTAAATACTGTCAAAGCCAATGTAGCTATGAAACCCAATTAGAGCTTTCACGAAGTCATCAATTTTGCAACCATCTGGCAATTTAAGACTTAACTTACTGACTAAATTTTTAAGATGAACAAATATTGCTGGTTTATTTTAGCATAACGTTGTTATTTGAATTGTTGAATTAAACCTAATAAAATCAGTAATACAGCAGTGTCATTTTCTCTTCATTTGCAATAAACATAACTCTACTCTGTAGTTTGCTTTGACAAGCGGGTGATCATCACAAATCAGAAACTTTATGAGGTTAGCCTTGCTTGAACTAGCTGTGAGGAATTATGACCAAGACCTAACTTTGAAGCCCTGTTTGATGTTTGCATTTAATAAAGGTAAACTATTATGTTGGCTGGTGACCCCTCTATAAAAATTCATTCGAGTTCGAACTATNTTTTTAAGATGAACAAATATTGCTGGTTTATTTTAGCATAACGTTGTTATTTGAATTGTTGAATTAAACCTAATAAAATCATTAATACAGCAGTGTCATTTTCTCTTCATTTGCAATAAACATAACTCTACTCTGTAGTTTGCTTTGACAAGCGGGTGATCATCACAAATCAGAAACTTTATGAGGTTAGCCTTGTTTGAACTAGCTGTGAGGAATTATGACCAAGACCTAACTTTGAAGCCCTCTTTGATGTTTGCATTTAATAAAGGTAAACTATTATGTTGGCTGGTGACCCCTCTATAAAAATTCATTCGAGTTCGAACTATACAAAACAAAACCTATGTCGACTTTGTTTCCTGGAACATGGAATAATCTTTGGAAGATAGTCTCACCTGTTTCATCAAAATTAATGCCTTTGAGGATTCCGACTTTCCACAGCAAAGACATTCCACCGAAAAGAGATGCTGCATCATGTGGGTATACAATTTCAGCAGGAACATATTGCTCAAGAATATGCCACATTTGGCTCTTTATTGTTTTTCTAGGTGAGCGCACTACATCAGACAAGACCAAAAGACTTGCCCCAAAGGATATCTCAAGGCAATTTGTAGGTCAACATTACAATGCTGGGCTGTTTTTTTTCTGCTGTGGGTCATGGACTATTTAGTATATTACTCCATAAGCCGTCATTTTACAAACATTCACCAGCATTCAAACCATTTACCATAAGCTTTCATTAAATCATCTTTAACAGATTCAGTTGGTATTAGTCCTTTTAAAATACTTTGCAGTGGTTCCCAATTCAAATGGTTTTGTCAGGTGTTATCAAAAAGTTGATAATACTTCCCACATATTTTTAATCTCTGTCTATGCGAGACTCAATCATGCCTGGAAGTTATGATTTTTTTGGGCCGTACACTCTTATATCTTCAAGCAGTGTCTTGTATGATGAACGGCTCTGATTATTTAAAACCCAACTCTGAGTAAGCGTCAAAGTTTGAACTAAGATCTATGTATCTTCGTTTATGGTCATTTCAGTGGTTTTTTCTGCCTCAATAGCACTGAAAGTATGCCTCTCAGCACCGCAAATTCCCTCAGAAAAATGCTTCGTTTACGTCTTTGTTACCTTCTACGATATTTTTCATATCGTCCTGATGTGGTAGCAAACACCTAGCATAGTTCTGACTATCATATAGAAGCACCCATGCAATTGTTTCTGATCCCACAGGAAAATATCCACTATTGCAAAAACTGATAATCAGAATTGGCACAGATCTTCATTTTCACTTCGGGAATCTTGAGAATGAATCTGTTGAAGTCAGCCATCCATTCCCTTTAAGTACCTCATTATGTGGTTTCATTCAAACTTTTTTGATTAATGTTTTCAACAAAATCATCTGTCTCGGCCTGGAGATTTTTTACATGCTCTTTTCCGTCAAGTTTTAAGGTGACGTGGAAAATTTCTGAATGGCAGTTATTACATGTACTTATTATTCACTTTTGTTTAATTTCGTCAATTAAGTTTGGTGGGTTCTCAGCAAATTAATTTCTAGAAGCATTTAAATTATAAAATACGACAATATTTTAAAGTTTGGCCCTCATTAGGACTGTGTTATAAGTTTAACCATAAATAATAGCTATATGAATATTTTTGTATATCAATAAAAGTTTTGTAATTTCTTTATGTTTTGTAGACTATATTTCAGTTTTAAAATGTTGTCACTGAACTGGTGACTAGGCCGGATCAGTGTTGGCTCACTCCCACTACCAGCATGACTCAAACTTGTGAACACCAAATCGGTAGCCAAGTGATTCGGAGTCCGCTAAAATCTTCGAGATTCCATTGGATAAAAACTTCTGTGCAAAACCGCGTGACCTAGAACACTAACTTTAATTTTTAACTCGGGTACTGTGTGTTTTATATTGCAAAGCACGCAAAGAAATCTCAAAAAAATGGTTATTTAGAAGTTTTTTTTAAATTAACAAAGCTACCGATTTCGATTTCCAGGTTACCATTATCGTAACCTACACAAAAACTTAATTAAATGAAGCCCCCACACGTCGTTATCGCACAAGTGGTGCTACTTAAACGAAAATCGGAGCATAACTGATAGACTATGTCTTACATCTTTCCAAGGGCCAACAGAGTAAAAATAAAAATGGTGACAATTATTGGCCGTTTGTAAGTTTCACTGAAAAAGATACACAGTTATTTAAAATATACTTATGAACAATGAAGTATCATCTATTGATGTATGTGATGATTTTGTTAATTTATATTATTTATATAAACAAGGTGTTTTTGAATAACATGTTGAAAATAAAATCACAGCATCTATGGACTAATGTAATCAAAAAGTCCNAATAAACAAGGTGTTTTTGAATAACATGTTGAAAATAAAATCACAGCATCTATGGACTAATGTAATCAAAAAGTCCTTGTAACAAAATTTTTGAAAAAGTTATCTAGTATTTTTAAATTGAATTTGAAGTTAGCAAACAACGCAGGGAGTACGCAGCTTTACGCAACTGCTAGCGCAACAAGTTGCATACCACGAAGGCGAACGGAATTAGCGCGCCATGCGAGAAATAGAATGCAAACACTTCTGGCAGCCTTTACTACTCAATTGCTAATCTGCCATTGGTCATGGAGTTTAACACACGTGTTCTAACCAGCAACCACTAGCGGCGATCACGTACCAAGAGTTTATGGTGCCCTACGTGCAGGCGCTCTCCGCCTTAGTGATATGCAACTTGTTGTGCACGCAGGTTTGTATAGCTGCGGACTCCCTGCGTTGTTTTGCCTTACCTCAATTTAAATTTAAAAATACTAGATAACCTTTCCAAAAAATGTGTTACTATGATGTTTTTAATATTAGTCCATAATTGCTGTCGTTTGAATTTCGACGCGTTATTCATAATCATAGTATATATATATATATATATTTTTTTAAATTTAAATTTAAATATATATATATATATATATATATAGTGAATAAATAGTTAATGAATGTATAGAATAAATCAAGCCCCATAGAAATGTCCACTTCTTGATTTCATATTTCAGAAATTGAATGTCACGCACAGCCTTTCCATTGCCATTAATAAGCTGCTGCGTTCGCCTGTCTTGCTCTCGAGAGTCGACTTAACGAAGCCAGCGGAGGCTTTCTCGGCGAAAACGAGTGTGAAGGGCAGTAGCGAGAACAAGCCGGCTCGAAACCCGTCCTTGCCCCGACTTTCCCGCCCAAGGTCATGGACCGCGCGCGTACGACCTTAAAATAAAAACAACTGTGATTCTCTTTCTTTCCTAGTGGCCAGGCGGCAGTTTCTCGATGCAGACACACGTCCGCCCACGACACAGATAAACGATATCCCGCCACACAAGACAATTACCGTGCTGCATTTATGTCGCACTCGACAGTTTATTGAAGCTTTGTCATTAATCGCAATGAAAAATTAATCAGATCTGCCCAAGATATATTACATTTCTTGCTCCCAAGTTTGCCTTGATATTGATGCGAGAGTTATGCTAAAAAAAAGTTATCTTCAAAGCGTAATGTTTTTTACCTATTCATCGCTCATAATTAAAACCGNAGTTATGCTAAAAAAAAGTTATCTTCAAAGCGTAATGTTTTTTACCTATTCATCGCTCATAATTAAAACCGCAAAATACAAAACTATGTTCTTAAAAAAAAAGTCTATGTTTACTAGATGACTTGGCATAACAATCAACATAGTAAATATCTGTTAATACATATTCCAATATTTTAAAACTAAGAAATAAACTCGATTATTTCTCGGGTGGACGAATGATTAATATTTTGTTTGCATTTTAAAAATAACGTGAATTAAATACAAAAATGTTTTAAATTATTTCAAATTTGTGAAAAAAGCAAAAAAAAAAACCCTTTTGTACGAGTATTTGCAAACTACTTTTGCCACAAACCTGCGAAAAAAATTAACTTTAATGCATTAGCTTCCTTATTTTACAACCTTCGTGGTCTTGCAAAAAACAGCGTCCGACGTAATTGTTTTGCTTGTTGAGTTCGTAAATTACGACATTAAGGGTGTTTGATATAAAAAAAATTAATTATTACTTTTGAATGTACCAAACATTGTATGTAATGCCATTTTCCTCAAATAAAAAAAAATTACACTTTGTAATTTTGAATAATTTGATGTCAAATCCAAAATTTGTCTGTTTTGCTACAGCCGTAATAACAAATACTAAAATGTACAAATCCAAAAATTACAAAGTAAACTAATGCTGTTTTCTACTGTTTGGCGTATATGTAATAACCAAATAAGTTCATGAATTAAAAAAAAATAGTTAAAATATCCAAAAGTATGTATATATATATATTTTTTTTTTCATATGTATGATCTGTTATTTGTGGATTAAATATAAGTCACGCTGTAGCCTATGACATCAGTTTACNTTTGAGGATTCCGACTTTCCACAGCAAAGACATTCCACCGAAAAGAGATGCTGCATCATGTGGGTATACAATTTCAGCAGGAACATATTGCTCAAGAATATGCCACATTTGGCTCTTTATTGTTTTTCTAGGTGAGCGCACTACATCAGACAAGACCAAAAGACTTGCCCCAAAGGATATCTCAAGGCAATTTGTAGGTCAACATTACAATGCTGAGCTGTTTTTTTTCTGCTGTGGGTCATGGACTATTTAGTATATTACTCCATAAGCCGTCATTTTACAAATATTCACCAGCATTCAAACCATTTACCATAAGCTTTCATTAAATCATCTTTAACAGATTCAGTTGGTATTAGTCATTTTGAAATACTTCGCAGTGGTTCCCAATTCAAAGGGTTTTGTCAGGCGTTATCAAAAAGTTGATAATACTTCCCACATATTTTTAATCTCTGTCTATGCGAGACTCAATCATGCCTGGAAGTTATGATTTTTTTGGGCCGTACACTCTTATATCTTCAAGCAGTGTCTTGTATGATGAACGGCTCTTATTATTTAAAACCCAACTCTGAGTAATCATCAAAGTTTGAACTAAAATCTATGTATCTTCGTTTATGGTCATTTCAGTGGTTTTTTCTGCCTCAATAGCACTGAAAGTATGTCTCTCAGCACAGCAAATTCCCTCAGAATAATGCTTAGTTTACGTCTTTGTTACCTTCTACGATATTTTTCATATCGTCCTGATGTGGTAACAAACACCTAGCATAGTTCTGACTATCATATAGAAGCACCCATGAAATTGTTTCTGATCCCAGAGGAAAATATCCACTATTGCAAAAACTGATAATCAGAATTGGCACAGATCTTCATTTTCACTTCGGGAATCTTGAGAATGAATCTGTTGAAGTCAGCCATCCATTCCCTTTAAGTACCACATTATGTGGTTTCATTCAAACTTTTTTGATTAATGTTTTCAACAAAATCATCTGTCTCGGCCTGGAGATTTTTTACATGGTCTTTTCCGTCAAGTTTTAAGGTGACGTGGAAAATTTCTGAATGGCAGTTATTACATGTAGTTATTATTCACTTTTGTTTAATTTCGTCAATTAAGTTTGGTGGGTTCTCAGCAAATTAATTTCTAGAAGCATTTAAATTATAAAATAAGATAATATTTTAAAGTTTGGCCCTTATTAGGACTGTGTTATAAGTTTAACCATAAGTAATAGCTATATGAATATTTTTGTATATCAATCAAAGTTTTGTAATTTATTTATGATTTGTAGACTATATTTCAGTTTTAAAATGTTGTCACTGAACTGGTGACTGGGCCGGATCAGTGTTGGCTCACTCCCACTACCGGCATGACTCAAACTTGTGAACACCAAATCGGTAGCCAAGTGATTCGGAGTCCGCTATAATCTTCGAGATTCCATGGGATAAAAGCTTCTGTGCGTGACCTAGAACACTAACTTTAATTTTTAACTCGGGTACTGTGTGTTTTATATTGCAAAGCACACAAAGAAATCTCAAAAAATGGTTATTTAGAAGTTTTTTTTAATTAGCAAAGCTACCGATTTCGATTTCCAGGTAACCATTATCGTAACCTACACAGAAACTGAATTAAATGAAGACCCCACACGTCGTTATCGCACAAGTGGTGCTACTTAAACGAAAATCGGAGTATAACTGATAGACTATGTCTTACATCTTTCCAAGGGCCAACAGAGTAAAAAGAAAAATGGTGACAATTATTTGCCGTCTGTAAGTTTCACTGAAAAAGATACACAGTTATTTAAAATATACTTGTGAACAATGAAGTATCATATATTGATGTATGTGATGATTTTGTTAATTTATATTATTTAAATAAACAAGGTGTTTTTGAATAACATGTTGAAAATAAAATCACAGCATCTATGGACTAATGTAATCAAAAAGTCCTTGTAACAAAATTTTTGAAAAAGTTATCTAGTATTTTTAAATTGAATTTGAAGTTAGCAAACAACGCAGGGAGTACGCAGCTTTACGCAACTGCTAGCGCAACAAGTTGCATACCACGAAGGCGAACGGAATTAGCGCGCCATGCGAGAAATAGAATGCAAACACTTCTGGCAGCCTTTACTACTCAATTGCTAATCTGCCATTGGTCATGGAGTTTAACACACGTGTTCTAACCAGCAACCACTAGCGGCGATCACGTACCAAGAGTTTATGGTGCCCTACGTGCAGGCGCTCTCCGCCTTAGTGATATGCAACTTGTTGTGCACGCAGGTTTGTATAGCTGCGGACTCCCTGCGTTGTTTTGCCTTACCTCAATTTAAATTTAAAAATACTAGATAACCTTTCCAAAAAATGTGTTACTATGATGTTTTTAATATTAGTCCATAATTGCTGTCGTTTGAATTTCGACGCGTTATTCATAATCATAGTATATATATATATATATATATATATATATATACATACTATGATTATGAATATATATACACTATGATTATGAATACATATATATACTATGATTATGAATATATATATATACACTATGATTATGAATATATATATATATATATACTATGATTATGAATAACGCGTCGAAATTCAAACGACAGCAATTATGGACTAATATTAAAAACATCCTAGTAACACATTTTTTGGAAAGGTTATCCAGTATTTTTAAATTTAAATTTAAATATATATATATATATATATATATAGTGAATAAATAGTTAATGAATGTATAGAATAAATCAAGCCCCATAGAAATGTCCACTTCTTGATTTCATATTTCAGAAATTGAATGTCACGCACAGCCTTTCCATTGCCATTAATAAGCTGCTGCGTTCGCCTGTCTTGCTCTCGAGTGTCTACTTAACGAAGCCAGCGGAGGCTTTCTCGGCGAAAACGAGTGTGAAGGGCAGTAGCGAGAACAAGCCGGCTCGAAACCCGTCCTTGCCCCGACTTTCCCGCCCAAGGTCATGGACCGCGCGCGTACGACCTTAAAATAAAAACAAATGTGATTCTCTTTCTTTCCTAGTGGCCAGGCGGCAGTTTCTCGATGCAGACACACGTCCGCCCACGACACAGATAAACGATATCCCGCCACACAAGACAATTACCGTGCTGCATTTATGTCGCACTCGACAGTTTATTGAAGCTTTGTCATTAATCGCAATGAAAAATTAATCAGATCTGCCCAAGATATATTACATTTCTTGCTCCCAAGTTTGCCTTGATATTGATGCGAGAGTTATGCTAAAAAAAAGTTATCTTCAAAGCGTAATGTTTTTTACCTATTCATCGCTCATAATTAAAACCGCAAAACACAAAACTATGTTCTTAAAAAAGACGTCTATGTTTACTAGATTACTTGGCATAACAATCAACATAGTAAATATCTGTTAATACATATTCCAATATTTTAAAACTAAGAAATAAACTCGATTATTTCTCGGGTGGACGAATGATTAATATTTTGTTTGCATTTTAAAAATAACGTGAATTAAATACAAAAATGTTTTAAATTATTTTAAATTTGTGAAAAAAGCAAAAAAAAAAACCCTTTTGTACGAGTATTTGCAAACTACTTTTGCCACAAACCTGCGAAAAAATTAACTTTAATGCATTAGCTTCCTTATTTTACAACCTTCGTGGTCTTGCAAAAAAAACAGCGTCCGACGTAATTGTTTTGCTTGTTGAGTTCGTAAATTACGACTTTAAGAGTGTTTGATATAAAAAAAATTAATTATTACTTTTGAATGTACCAAACATTGTATGTAATGCCATTTTCCTCAAATTAAAAAAAATTACACTTTGTAATTTTGAATAATTTGATGTCAAATCCAAAATTTGTCTGTTTTGCTACAGCCGTAATAACAAATACTAAAATGTACAAATCCAAAAATTACAAAGTAAACTAATGCTGTTTGCTACTGTTTGGCGTATATGTAATAACCAAATAAGTTCATGAATTAAAAATAATAGTTAAAATATCCAAAAGTATGTATATATATATTTTTTTTTCATATGTATGATCTGTTATTTGTGGATTAAATATAAGTCACGCTGTAGCCTATGACATCAGTTTACNATTTTTTTTTCATATGTATGATCTGTTATTTGTGGATTAAATATAAGTCACGCTGTAGCCTATGACATCAGTTTACATCATAATTGTTTTCATTTGTACAACATAGTTAGTATTTATTTAAATGGCTGCAGTAAAAAGAGAATTTTGGATTTGGCATCAAATTATTAAAAAAATATAAAGTGTACAATTATTTTATACAAGAAAAATGTTATCACATAGAATGCGTACAAGTTGGAAAATGTTTAGTACAAATATACAATAATTTATTATTTTGTATCCAACACGAGTCGCTCAAATCTCTCCACTCACTCACTTAATATCGAGGTTTTGAGTGTCGGCGAGGTTGAAGCGAGGTGAGTATGGAGCAGCGCCGGATTGCAGGGGAGGGGGAAATAGAAAATTCCCCGAGAAAACCCGTTGACCAGCGGCATCGTCCGGCACGATTCCCTCATGCGAAAATCCGGGTGACCTCGTTAGAAATAGAACCCGTTTCGTCTATGTAGGAGGCGGGTATTCTAACCACTACACTACCGCGGCCCCTACAGACTAGGCTAACGTAAACAATTCTAGGTCCGATTAAAAATGAAAAATGGAACAAATTTATATAACGATTAAAAGGTTACGCACCATGCATATAAATGTTATTTTTTACCTGAGCAGTCAAAACAATAGTCATAATCAATATAAATCTTTAACAATGTACGAAATTACCGCCATAATTTTGAAGATGTGTTCCAGTGCTGTGTTCAGGTGGCGGTCATTTTTATGCTCTAGATTCCGTTGAATGACGTACGTGTTGGAAGGGACGGAGCATGTGGCTAGGCACTGCTTTTAAAAAGGATTGAGATTGAATAAATGTATTCAGGTATAAATATAGTGGCTTCCAACGTGGCACTGCACCTTGCTGTATAACATGCAGAATTCATTAAAAAGTAGTACACACACTTATAAAATTGTCAGAAAAATACTATTCAAGTTGCATATGAAAGAAGAAAGAGTGTATTTTGTAACAGTGTAAAATATTTTGAAAAACTTTACTTAATTAAATGTTTTAAAAAATAAGTTAATAAAAGTCTATGTTTAATCAAAGTTCAAGCGTATTTCCATACTCTACGCGTCAGAAAGCACATTATGCAATAAAACATTCGTCGAGTAGGGCAATCATAATAATTACTCTTAATTTTAAGTAATAAACTTTTGAAAACCCTGCTTAGGATCTACTTTTGCTGCTCATGTTGTTCCTTATGCCATGTGTGAAACCGACATGGCCAAGGACCTGATCCCTGTTTAGGTTACTTCTACTGCAGGTTGGGAAGATCAATGTTAAAAGCCGATCTCCCGTGACGCAGTCGGTTGTCGCGCCACCGATCTGAGGTGCGGGAGGTTCTGGGTTCGAACCCTAGGTCAGGTATGGGCGTTAGTTTAAGTTAGGTTATAAGTTATTTTATAAGATGTCCCCCGATAAGCCTTCAGGTATAACGCTGGGGGACGTTAATAAGCCTTTTCCAATCCAATCCAATCCAATGAATGTT
Organism: Clitarchus hookeri; assembly: GCA_002778355.1. Classification (NCBI taxonomy): domain Eukaryota; kingdom Metazoa; phylum Arthropoda; class Insecta; order Phasmatodea; family Phasmatidae; genus Clitarchus; species Clitarchus hookeri. The sequence continues at coordinate 75,449 of NQII01007763.1, read as the reverse complement.
AAAAGTTTGGAAAAGAGAAAATTTTCGCCACTAGTGTCGGCAATATACCAGATTTCCTCTATTTTCTTCGCTAAAAAAAAAACACGATAGTTGCAATAATCACAAATCAAAAATAAAATTACTTTGTAACTAAGTAAAAATCTTACTCTTTTATAAATTACGTAGCTTAAAATGTTAATGATTAACTGAGAATCTAGCGGCAGAAATTCTGCCTATGCCAAACTATCCCATAAGAAGTCTCGTTTTGTTCTTAGCCTGAGTAGAATTAGCCTGATCACTTTACTCATACTTGAGCCATCAAGTAAAGCCGTAGAATTGTTGGGAATGTAAATGTGTTACTAAAACACCAATCCATACTATGTTGTGTATACAACAAGAAACACTAACTTCGGTGGCCATAAGTATGAACATTTCACTCACAATACAACGTCAAGCCTAAGAAGTACTTTTATTTATCCGTTGCAAACTAAAGTGCGAGACTGAATGACAATGTGTAGTGTACCTTATACGTAGTTACAGACAGTGATGTTTTTCAAATGTTTGCTTTCGAAAGAGCTCACTTTACCGTGAACAGACTTGGTCGCCGTTTAAACGCTGTAGATGTAAATCCNAAATGTTTGCTTTCGAAAGAGCTCACTTTACCGTGAACAGACTTGGTCGCCGTTTAAACGCTGTAGATGTAAATCCACACGGTGCTCCCGCCGTCGGGCAAGTTCATCATGGACGGAAGGAGGCTGTCGGTAATTGGAGGTGGCTGCTCTGCTCGAGAGACACGTATGTCATCCCTGGCCAGCCAAAATATTTGACGAGATAAGAGTGGAGCAGCGGAGTAATGAATACGGAGAGAAGATGAGACAACCCCGAGAAAACTACGCACCATGGCATTGTCCACCACGCTCCCTATTTGAGAACCCCCGGCAGAAAATTTCCTTCTCGCCGGGTTTATCGAACCGTTGGTAGGCCTAAGTCAACACACATGAGCCAACTGTGTAGGTACTGCCTATGCAGTACGGTATCCATATCATAATGCGTGCCGTGCGTGTCAACCAGCTTCCAGGCTGTGAAATGCTTCGTTCTTTATACTTGTACGAAACTCCGCTCAGCTTGTAGACGTTACTTATCAGTGATGTTTCCTCACATAAAACAAAATTCAGATTGCAAATTTTTTAAATCGTAGTATGTGAAAATAACAATTTTAGTGATTTTAAGACGGACAAATAAAATAAACGAAATCATTTACAGAAAATTTAACAAGGACGACTGAAAGGTCATGTCTTAATATATTTTAAGGTATGTTTATCTAAACTTAATTTAAAACAATCATAGACTGCTACAAATAAAAATATGCAATAATTTCCTTACTGTGTGTAACTTTTTTTAAAAAGCTTAAACATTTCATAGCGTGATTTTATAGTTTCCTTGAAGTAACTCACGGTGTTTTATTTCAATGTGAATTATCTCATTTCGGTAAGCCAGTTAGTTCTTGTTATTTGTACATTCAAAAAACACTAAAATTGTGATTTTGACCTGCAATTATACAAAATATATGCGGTCTAAAAAAAATTTATACACATATGTGAAGTCTACAAGTTGAAGAAGAATAATTTATACAAATAAAAAATAATTAAATTTTTGGTAACCAGCATCCTTAAGGTAACAAATAACATAAGGAAAGCGGGTCTTTCCGAAACAGTCTACATCTTCCTGCCAGGTATATTTCTACCAGCACTAACTCGGCTAATCGGTATCGTTAAAACATTTTAGTTCTGGTTTTATGTCTCACGGTTATGCGCGGCACTCGTAGCTTCTACTTGGAACAACTCGGTACTCGGGAACTTTGGCTAATACTCCGGAGGCTGGGCGCGACCATTCGTCGGTTTGGCCTCCTCGCCTCGTAGCATCGCTCAAGGCGTGTCAGGCACATCGTATCTGCTCCGCACGTCACTCTCACACACGCGACATGTTCCAGCGGAAATGTAAAATCCCTGGGCAAACCGCGTTAAGTGCGATTTCCCTCGCCGACCGCACGCGCGTGACAATGCGTCGCGGACGCCATCAGCAGCTTCCTGGAGAATTATGATTGCACTCTCACGACTGCGAATTTCACTTGAACCAACACTCGCTTTCTCCTCTGCTGGTTATCTTCTGTTTTATATCGTAGGGTGCAAGCGCGCGGTATGAACATCGGCGACGACGAGCGGGAAGAGAAACGCTCTCGTGAGGAGGCGCTTAACTCCGTTTCGAATCCACCCCGGGAGCCGCGGCGTTAACTATCACAAGTATGCTGGTTACCGGTCTCCGCCTGAGCTGCCACCAAGTCAATACCTTAGAACAAAGATGAGCTACACTAAAGATGCGTCGCGTCGTCTGCGCATGTAGCCAACCTTGATCTACCCCAACCATACACAACTATCAAAGTCATATGGTCAGCAGTGATGAAAGTGTTTGTTTGTACCTTAACTTTTAAATGACAAGTTCTATTTTATGAATAAAATACCTTTACCAATTTGAATTTAATCAAACTGCATTACAAATTGGCTATAATAAGTATACATGCANGAGCCGCGGCGTTAACTATCACAAGTATGCTGGTTACCGGTCTCCGCCTGAGCTGCCACCAAGTCAATACCTTAGACTAAAGATGAGCTACACTAAAGATGCGTCGCGTCGTCTGCGCATGTAGCCAACCTTGATCTACCCCAACCATAGACAACTATCAAAGTCATATGGTCACCAGTGATGAAAGTGTTTGTTTGTACCTTAACTTTTAAATGACAAGTTCTATTGTATGAATAAAATACCTTTACCAATTTGAATTTAATCAAACTGCATTACAAATTGGCTATAATAAGTATACATGCANGTATGAATAAAATACCTTTACCAATTTGAATTTAATCAAACTGCATTACAAATTGGCTATAATAAGTATACATGCATCTCGAAGTATTTGTTTACAAATCAGTATTGTAACCAAAAATTCAAAACATGCAGTTTTCGCTAGACGTGTTGGCAGAAAAGCAGTTCAATGTTGGGACACGGAGATTGGTAGTGCGCGGCCAGCGAGATCGGTCTTCCTCATCTTTAGTCTATGGTAAATACTGCCAGCTTAATGATATAGTCCATTCACGGTTACTTCCAACTTTCCTGAAGCCCCGATAAACATGTAATTCCAGAATATTCCTCCCCTCATGCAAACAAAGCTTAACCGAGTATAGAAAATTACACCAAATGGTCAACGCACCGCATTCGTGCAAACTCAGTGTAATAATATTTTGCATAAGAACTATTTCTTACTAGGCATTACCAACAGTCCTATTTTCTCACTGTTTTTATTCTAACTGATGATAAATAAAATTTTATAATTTATATAAAATATAAATAAATTTTTCATTTAATCAAACATAAATTAATTTTATGTTAAATAAGTATAAAAAGCTTGTGAATCATGGCATATTTAGGAAACTACCAAACACGTGGTGATTTTTCAAAGGTTTGATTCGAAAACTCTGAAAATACCGCGAATAGATTTAACCATTTTGGTTTCCATCAGAAAAGGCAAAGTTGATGTTTAATGTTTCCGTCTGCCCGAAGCTGTTATTCCATGTGCTTGAGGCTCCGGCAGCACCAAATATCTGATCACTTCTACCCACATAGCATAGACAGTTGGACAAAGTGCAGCAAAGAGGCTTGAAATGAATGTAACGATTTTATGACACAATGGCAAAGAAAAAATNAGACAGTTGGACAAAGTGCAGCAAAGAGGCTTGAAATGAATGTAACGATTTTATGACACAATGGCAAAGAAAAAATAATGATATAGAAGTATACTCTGCGATCCTTAAATACAGTTTCAGTTTCAAATATTCGTTCTTAAAAATAAATATAAACGCAGTCTTTGTTTAGTTAGTCATTTTTGCATTTTGGGGAACAAACGAAAAACTGCATTCTAAGATTTTTTATAAAATTTGTATTTATTCATTTATATTCCCTTTTTGATTATCTTGGGAGACAGTAAGGGCGGATTACAAGATAAATGTGGTGGCGAAGGACAACAAGCGAGAGTGAACAGGGAGCAATTTCAACTGGAGAGCACACATTAAGTTGAAATGCGGCACTGATCAATAACTATACGCGGAATAAATATATCACCCGAGAAAAGATCCACCAGTGGACGTACTGACACGCAATCGTCGTCCTTCGCCTGAGGTGCCACGGAGATATTGCGCGTCTCTGGGGTGTCGAGACGGAAGGAGAAAGAAGGGAAGGAGTGTAAAAAGTTAAGGCTAGATTTTGCGCCTTATGTTACGGACAGAAAGGGTGCAGACGACGCGGTGTTTATTGTCACAGATGACGCCTCAACACTGCTGTTAACAGGTTTCTGAAAGTCAGATCAGAAAAATGAAGAAAGGGCAAACTTAAATAATAGTTTCTGGCTACATTGTGAGCTAATATTTTGATGGGCAGATACATTTCTTTACCGCCATATCTTACGCCGCACTGAAACTTGTAAATTTGCGGNAGACAGTTGGACAAAGTGCAGCAAAGAGGCTTGAAATGAATGTAACGATTTTATGACACAATGGCAAAGAAAAAATTATTATATAGAAGTATACTCTGCGATCCTTAAATACAGTTTCAGTTTCAAATATTCGTTCTTAAGAATAATTATAAACGCAGTCCTTGTTTAGTTAGTCATTTTTGCATTTTGGGGAACAAACGAAAAACTGCATTCTAAGATTTTTTATAAAAATTTGTATTTATTCATTTATATTCCCTTTTTGATTATCTTGGGAGACAGTAAGGGCGGATTACAAGATAAATGTGGTGGCGTAGGACAACAAGCGAGAGTGAACAGGGAGCAATTTTAACTGGAGAGCACACATTAAGTTGAAATGCGGCACTGATCAATAACTATACGCGGAATAAATATATCACCCGAGAAAAGATCCACCAGTGGACGTACTGACACGCAATCGTCGTCCTTCGCCTGAGGTGCCACGGAGATATTGCGCGTCTCTCGGGTGTCGAGACGGAAGGAGAAAGAAGGGAAGGAGTGTAAAAAGTTAAGGCTAGATTTTGCGCCTTATGTTACGGACAGAAAGGGTGCAGACGACGCGGTGTTTATTGTCACAAATGACGCCTCAACACTGCTGTTAACAGGTTTCTGAAAGTCAGATCAGAAAAATGAAGAAAGGGCAAACTTAAATAATAGTTTCTGGCTACATTGTTAGCTAATATTTTGATGGGCAGATACATTTCTTTACCGCCATATCTTACGCCGCACTGAAACTTGTAAATTTGCGGNGAGCTAATATTTTGATGGGCAGATACATTTCTTTACCGCCATATCTTACGCCGCACTGAAACTTGTAAATTTGCGGAGACATAAGAAATAGCCCGACATTAATGCATCACACTAGAAAAAAATTTGTTCTCAAAGTTAGAGTAAATTATTATAGAGGATTGCCGTTTCATACTTTTCCTATGTTCGCTTCCAAAAACTTGTAAATATTTATCTGTCTGTTTAGTGTTGAGGCGTGTGGGTGGTCGTGAGTAAATCATCGGTGATCTGACCTCGCTGTGTGAGGGAGACGCCTAAATGTGTACGGGCATACGCCTGCACACACTCAGAAAACGCACCGCTTCTCTCAAATTAATGAGTACTCAGTTTCACAAATATTGACAACGCAAAACACAAGGAACAGCTGGGATTTGCACTTTATGTTGAATCGCTTCATAGTTCCTTTCCCATTACCAACATACTGTATATCTGGTATCTATATAAATAGCTGCACAATGCATCGATCAATCTTAACGTACAAATTAAACAGGCATGGACATCTTTTTTTTTTTTTTTGCTTTGCCATAAAGCTTAACAGTTAAAGCATTAAGTACCAAGTTTCCAATAGAAACGTCAACTCTGGTTTAGAAGTGATGATGCCTTTCATAGAGTCGAACACGCATATGTAAGGTCACAGACGTATCAACACTGTCACCACAGGAGGTGGTTCCTTGCATGCTTTTGACGTCGCTTAGCAGTCTTCTGCTGCACAGTTGCATCGCTTGACTCTTTGCCTAGTATGCGTTGGCCATGTTCAACTCGTCATGTAGTGCCCTATTCTTCCACGTGACCAAGTTANTTGACTCTTTGCCTAGTATGCGTTGGCCATGTTCAACTCGTCATGTAGTGCCCTATTCTTCCACGTGACCAAGTTAGGGCCCTGAATATTTGCAATTGTAAATATTAATTGTAAATATATACATAAAGACTTAGGCTGTTGTTTACGTTTTATTTCGTGCAAGTTCTTATGGAGTTTCTAATAAGTTGTATCGAATAAAAAGAAAACGATTAACAACGAAGCACTGCCATGTCATGCCGTTCGTTACGCAATTTCTTTGAATTGAGGTACATCATATTTTATACAATTATCGCAGAAGAGAGATCCTCAGAAGTAGGCCTATTATTGGTTTTAGATGTTACTTGTAAAGGCGCAAAAAATTATTTTCGAATGAAAATATTTAAAATGTATTAATTTTCCTTTTGTAATTCTTGTAACAAGGGAACATCAAAATAATATGGAATTTATTTCCTAAATCGGCCACTAGCAGCGCTGATAAGAGTCGTTCAAATTCATCAGCTTTAATTTCTCAATGTCATTAATAACCAACATTCATATTCAAACACGTCTAGGCAGTATAGTTTGCAAGAATTGCGAAGGCAGATGTTATGGAACTGTACTTGCATTTTCCTGGAGTGAGGATGGAAAAATACACTATCTAAAAATATAATCAATCACATCAATCTTGAAACATTTCCACGCAGTTTAAGTGTTATGGATGAAGTAATTCCGAGAATAATGGCACACGAATAATTTAAATTCATTAAGTAAACGATTATTTGTCGAGGACTCGTTCATTGCGTTGCTGACTTCATTGACCACTGTCGCGTAACATTTCCGGTGAATTACAGCAGCCGTTCTACTTCCCGTCTCGGAAGCGCTCAGACCCGCGAGCCACTAAGCAGCGAGTATTTAAATGCGGGGAAATCAGTAGGACGGGCGAGGGCAAGCGGGCGACTTACTTCCGCCCTGCTGGCGTTTCCAACGATCCGGCGACGGCGTCGGCAGTTCTGTCACCGTCACACCTCGCGCGTGACCACAAGACTCTTTAACAGTTTCCTGCGTGCTGATCCAACAGTGGACAGGAGCACTACGCGTCACTACTGGCTGGTGCCAAGGCAGTGGAGTGCTGCGGGGAGGTTTGGGTGGCACTTAACATCGGGAGATTCCAGAGAAAACCCTCAGACCAGCGGCGTCATCCGGTACGATTCCCACGTGCGAAAATCCGAGAGCGACCACACCGGGAATCGAACCCAATCCGCATTGGTGGGAGGCGAGCGCTCTAGCCGCTGTGACACTGCGGCCTCTGCATGAAGCCAAGAAATGTCTGGTATTGAGTCTACCCCGCACGAAAGCCTAATACTGGAGTCGGATTCCCAAGTACTTGACTGTCTTGTGCATAGTACGTAATGGAAATTATCTATAATCTATTCCTAATCGTATTACATACTCGTACGTACTGTATGTTAAATATTTATTATAAAATAAATAGTCATTTTATATTTTGTTTCCAGTGGTATATACAAATTCACTATGTGCTAGTATTTTGTTCCAAGCACTGTGATGTCGAATGAAAACACGAGCGCGTGATTTACAGTAACGTGTCTTTTATACGGAGAAACGAAAAAGCCCGCGTTTGGGCCCAGAGGACTTCGCACAACCACAGACACCTTTGGCTTGGTACCACGTCGCAGCCCGCACCTTCCCCTACCATCTCGTCAACGAACAAACGAGGCATTTCTTGACCTAGCTCTGCCAAGTGTTCACTTCAGGCGGCTCATCTGTTGTTCTCGCGAAGCCTGGTCAAACTTATTCTAAGCCTCGTGTCCATCATGAAATACAAAAGGCGTTTGTGCCAGGAATCGAAGTCTAGTTCTGCGCGCGAGAGGCAGCCAGGCTGCCCGCAATACCACACAGCTGAAGCAGTTCTTTGATGAAAAGTATCTGATTAACAAGGTAGAAATTAGTATATATCATTACGTACTTAAGTTGGGCCATTGTCGGGATGGAAACTGGATCACTGAGAAACGCGCCAAATGATTAATTATTACAACCTCAAGAACACTGCTTTATTCGTGGGGAAATTATAATACAACTTCCTCGATTTAAAAATCACAACAATGCAACTTCATACAGCTATTAGCTGTTTCCTTAAAGTAAGTGAAATTCGTTTATGAGGAAATATATCGAGTTATGCTTGATGTTTTAACAAACATAACAGACATTATTATTTTATACTCAAGAGCGGTTGAATTAGAGACAACGGCCATGTTAACGAAATGGCACCGTGGTAGCTCCGTCGAATGGAATAGTGCCAAGCTACGCATGAATGGAATGTCGTTAGGACTTACACTCAGACTGTCCGTCTGAGTAACAGTCAAGCGCAGAATGAAGAAGAAACAAGATCTTAGCGCATTTAATCGTGGTCAGATCTTAGGGGTACTCAATCTCCGAAGTCGTGCAGGCACTGAGATTTTCACGGGCCACCGTGTCAAGAGCGTGAAGTGAGGGTTCATGGATTCGGGTAAAGCCCCCGCCGCCAGGGACAAATGACGTGGCGTGCGAAGTATCGATGACAGAGGTCGTCGTCGGCTAGCTTAGTTGGCAACAGCGGATAAAGAGGCCACAGTGCAGCAGATCACTCGTCAACTCAATGCTGTACCACAACAACCTGTGGGCAGCCATACCAACCAGAACCATCTCTTCGCAATGGGGTAGAGAATTCGCCACCCCATTAGGGTACATCTGTCCACCGCACTTCACAAGGCTCAACGATTAACTTGGGCGCTTCTACGCCGCCATTAAACCCTCGACACGTGGATAAAGAACGCCTGGACCGATGAGTCAAGGTACATGTCGGCACACACTGATGGCCGGGTACGAGTGCGTCGCCATGCACATGAAGTAGTGGATCTCTCGCGTCAGCAGAGTACATTTCAGGCCGTTGGTGGTATCCTCATATGGGGACTGTTTGCGTGGGTTGAANGGATCTCTCGCGTCAGCAGAGTACATTTCAGGCCGTTGGTGGTATCCTCATATGGGGACTGTTTGCGTGGGTTGAACTGGATCTCCTGGTACACATACCATAGTCCCTCACCGGCGAACGATACAGGGACCTGCTGGCAGATCATGTGCACCCATTTCTGCGTCTACAGAAACCTGATGGTGAACTGTACCTACAGCAAGACAGTGCGCCAGCACACCGTTTCCGAATCGTGACCGAGTGGTTGAATGAACACNTGGTGAACTGTACCTACAGCAAGACAGTGCGCCAGCACACCGTTTCCGAATCGTGACCGAGTGGTTGAATGAACACTATACGGACTTGAGTCCTGTTGCCTGGCCCCCGAGGTTACCTTACCTCAAGCCTATTGACCACATTCGGGATGCTGTCCAGAGGGATTTGCGTGCCGTGAATCCTGCTCCTACCGATTTCAGTACATTGTGGGAGGCTGTGCAGCGCTTATGGATCAGTATAGCTACCGTCCGCTTCTGGTGCCTTGTGAAGTCCATGCTACGTTGCATAACCTCCCTCATCAGGGATAAAATTGAATGCTACACGCTACTAGGAGGGTATCTCTAATTCAGCTGTTCATGAGTGTATTCAGTGCATACCTTTGCTGCCTGGTAACTAAAGATAGTTCTTAATCATGAGTAACGATCCCACAACGCATAGAACAAAATGCAATTTCAATTATTGCTACTAATTAACACTCCGTGATTAACGCCTTTNAACGATCCCACAACGCATAGAACAAAATGCAATTTCAATTATTGCTACTAATTAACACTCCGTGATTAACGCCTTTCAGATATAGAGGAAAAATTTTATTTGCCAAATAAAATATAATTACATATTTATTTATTACCCTGGATTCTAATCGGAAATATTTAATGTGGCATCTTAGCAACCTAGAATGTTTGCCAAGTGGAACCAAACGTACACTGAACATTGCCATTGCCATGCATACCCTTAAATGTTTTCACTTTTGCGATCAGTGTACTTGTGTAACTGCGAAGCTGCCTTTTCAGTGCTGGTCCATACAGCTACGACTGCATGTAAAACAGTTCCATTTTAATTTTGCTAGAGGGTCGTCGTCTTAAGTTTCTCAACGTGAGTTTCGCTGTGCGTTTGCGGTAGAGAAATCTCCTTACAACTGCCGACCTCGTGTGACTTCTTCTCACTCGTCCATCCCCACGTTCAACCACCCGATAATATACAGCGTTATCCACGAACTTAACTTCGTAATGGGCATGCTTTCAAAATGTTTCAGTTTTAATTTGAGCTCTGGATGAGGTCCTGAATNCGTAATGGGCATGCTTTCAAAATGTTTCAGTTTTAATTTGAGCTCTGGATGAGGTCCTGAATCCACAGGGAAAATCATCATTTATCTACCGACTGCCCGAACGTTTACGTCAATAGGCAAGTACAATAAAAATGCTTAAGGTTCCCACCTACCTGGCGTTTGAACTGCGTTACTGTATGTTTGAAATAAACATTTTTTTAGAAACTATTAAAAGTGCGCTTAATGTGATGGTCTACGAAAAGAACACAGGCTATACCTGTAGATTACTTTCAAAGATCACGCGCATAAAAAACACAGTTTTATAGCACTCCAACATAGTACAAAAAAAANTACCTGTAGATTACTTTCAAAGATCACGCGCATAAAAAACACAGTTTTATAGCACTCCAACATAGTACAAAAAAAATTTTAAAGCGTTATATCTTAAGGTATTTAGGTCGGATACATATAAACGTAATTGACGGAACTGCACTNCAAAAAAAATTTTAAAGCGTTATATCTTAAGGTATTTAGGTCGGATACATATAAACGTAATTGACGGAACTGCACTGAAATTTACTGAACACTTTCTAACAATAAAATAACAGTTTCATAGCGTGAAGTCCCGTAGGTAGACGCAGCATGACTACGCCATTTCAGAGCCTCGTATGTAGCAGCGATGGCGCACTTTATGCACGTGTCAGTGTTGCCCTATCGTTCACGCGCTTCTCAGCTTCAAACGCGGAACATAGCTCCAGGTAGGCAGGCTCCTTAAGAAGACTAGTATAAAGCAGGGCTTACACATTCCCGAATGACTAGATTTCGAGGTGGGCCCCGGAGATGCCCGTTATGTCTGACATGGAATGAGATTCCAAGGTGTAGCGGCGAAGGAATGCTAGGCTTTGGGAAACAGAAGTACCTCGAGGAAACCAACCGGGCAACAGCAACATCNGGTGTAGCGGCGAAGGAATGCTAGGCTTTGGGAAACAGAAGTACCTCGAGGAAACCAACCGGGCAACAGCAACATCATTATGTTTTTCACATACGGATCGCCGTAGTGGGGAGAACAGTGCTCTGTGGCATTGTAATTGCCGCAGCTTAGTAGATCAGTAAGCGAATGAGTGAAGTATATTTTGTAGAGTCTATTCGCAGTATCTTCGCACTTTTTTTAATCAAACCTTTGAAAAATCACCCCACGTAGGACGCGTTTGCTTGTTTCCTAAATACGTCACGTATCACAAGCGTTTTATACCTGTGATGACATACAAACGCCTTATTTTTTGTTAAATAAAACTTTTAGTTATATTTTATTTATAAATTATAATATTTGATTTATTATTAATACGAACAAGAAAAGGGAGAAAGAAGGTGTGTTGGTAATGCTTAGTAAGGAATAGTTCTAATGCAAAATATTATTACATTGAGTGCGCACGAATGCGGTGCATTGTCCCTTTGGTGTAACTTTCTACACTTGGTTAAGCTTTTTTGCATGAGGCGGAGGAATATCCTGGAAGTAGAACTTAAGCAGGGTCTCAAAAAACCTGGAAGTAACGGTGATTGAACTATATGCAAAGCATTACGTAAAACTACTACGTCATGGGACTGGATGGCTTTTCCAAGCCTCGACCCACGTGCCGAAGACCTTGACTGCGATATGAGAACAGCGTGGCGGCGCACTGCATCAAGGCCCTCTTCTCGGTCGCGGTCGCCGCGTATCACGTCGTATCGCGGTGTCCAGTCGGGGGTGGGGCGAGCTGGTCTGAAGGCAGGGCGTGCCTCCCGGATCTGCGGGACGGGTCCCGGCGCGGCGGGAGGACTGCGAGAAGATTGCCGACATACCTCCGGCGAGGTAGAGGTGTGGTGAGACCTCGGCCGTGAGGGCGGGACCGAGACTACAAGGCCTTACAACCTCTGTGTGACGTCACACCATACCAGTGGCGTGTGGTGAAGTGATGCGAGGTAAGAACTTGGTGCACGCAGCGGGAACCAGTGACCAGAGGAAGAAACTGAACGTACTGCGGCCACTCACGAGATAGCGGCAAGGCGCCCGTTACACACGTGCTGTGACGTCGACATCACTACTGTGTTTAAGTGGCTGATGTGTAAACCAGCAAACGATTAGGCATAGCACATAGCAAAATACAGCTTACCTTGCGACAGCTCACCACAAGCCGCTGGACAATACAATCGCTACGCAAACATGGTTTTGGAATCTNATACAGCTTACCTTGCGACAGCTCACCACAAGCCGCTGGACAATACAATCGCTACGCAAACATGGTTTTGGAATCTTTAACAATACGGTAAAACCAAATTGGCAGTATTATATAATACACAGTTTACGCTGCTTTCAATCTGTTGCCATTTATCAAGTTAAGAACGATGTTCAGAAATNATACAGCTTACCTTGCGACAGCTCACCACAAGCCGCTGGACAATACAATCGCTACGCAAACATGGTTTTGGAATCTCTAACAATACTGTAAAACCAAATTGGTAGTATTATATAATACACAGTTTACGCTGCTTTCAATCTGTTGCCATTTATCAAGTTAAGAACGATGTTCAGAAATATTACTTAATGAAACATTCTCTAAATATTTTAAAACGTCTTGTAGGCCATTCCTCAATTTTTGTTGGGTTTACTCTCTTGATATTTGCAAACAAGAAAAAACTGTGTTCAGAATTATAACTTATAATACATTCTCTGAATGTATAAATAAGAATCCATTTCTTTATTGTTCTTTAACTTCTTTGGAGTCAATCTCGCTGCGTTTTATATATCTTCAAACAGTTATGTTGTTTGTAATAATTTTTAGAAATGAAGAAGTTAAAATACTTCCAATTATTTTTATATCACTGAAATCGGTTTTATTTAAACACAAAATACTGCAAAAATCGCCTTTATATGGAGTGTGTGAAACTATCAAGCTTCGGCATATGCCAAAAAGGCTATCCTTTGCTATTGCTCATGGTAGTAAACTCAAACACGCACTACAAAAATAAAGTTACTTGAATTTTACTTGTTCTACTGAATGTCTCTAAAGTTGACAGACAAATGTCTACTTCCACTTGAAAACTTTGTGAGAACCAAGTTTTCTCGCGAAATAGCATTCACCCAGGCATTTACTCTTTCATAATTGACAGGAAACTTAATGATGCGCACTTTTTAGCCCATCAGAGTAATTTCCAAGACACCGAGAACACACAAGTTTAACACCACGGTGTATTATTACACATACGCCACAGTTTTCATTAAAACACGACCCGCCACGGTGGTGTAGTGGGCAGACTGCTCGCCTCCCACCTAGGTGAACCGGGTTCGATTTCCGGCGGGTTCACTCCCGGATTTTTGTATGTGGGAATCGTGCCAGGCAATGCCGCTGGTCAGCGGGTTTTCTTTGGGATCTCCCGTTCCCCCCTTCCTTGCATTCCGGCGCTTCTTCATACTTAGCTCACTTCACCCTCATTGGCTCTCAAGACCTCGATGTTAAGACCCGCACTCCACTCTACGACTCACCGCATGTCTAAACTAGCTGAGCTGCCAGCCATACTGGCAGTTGATGTATGGCCACTAGTCGTGAAGTCACTAGCTTGGCTAGATGGGATTGCAAGGCCTTGAAGTCTCCGTGGTGACGCCAGGGCCCACGACGGCGGCGGGCTCGAGCATTGACGTTATTAGAGCTTGTCACGCCGTCGTGCCACTTGCCTCACTCCCGCGCGCCCAGGCCCCGGAGTGGCTCCCAACGTCGACTGCTGCTCGTTCTAACCAACGACTGCTCAGCATTTCTCAATAGCGCCTGCTTGAGGGTTCCGCCTGCCTGCTGGCTCTTGAACTGCGTTGCAGAGTGTTTTAAATTATAGTTTTTTGACGAAACTATTAAACGTGCCCCCAGTATGATTACCTATGAAAAGACATCATTCCCCAGACGAGAAGGGAATGGTACTTAGTTAACACACATGCTGTAAATATTATTTTGGAGCCCTCCATTATAGTTAAAATCGGCTTTTTCAGACTGCCGTATTTTAAAACATACTAGCTGGACACGTGTCAAACTACGATAGGAGCCTGTATTGAACTTTGCTACATACTTTCCATCAATAAAATTATAGTGTTACCGGTAAAAGCCTCATAGGTACACGCAGCACTACAAGAACACTGCACGCCAGTTCAGAGTCCCACGCGTAGTGGCGATGGCACACTTGTAGCTCGTGCCAGTGTGAGCCCTATAGCTCGCGCGCTTCTCAGCTAAAAAATGAGAGAGGGAAGAGATTTGAGCGGCTCTTAGCAGCGAGGTATTGAGAGGCCAAAAAAGGAGACAAACTATGCAGGCAGGAAGGACCCTTAAGAATACCAAATTATATTTTCCTTCTCTAGTGTGCAAAAACGACCATTTCACCATTGGAATAGATATGTATTCCATTACAGAAGATATAAGACAGCATCACCGCTAAAGTTCTTACAGAGGCGTGTGTTCGACATGCTTAAAGCCAGTTTGGTGGCCTGCATGTAGCGACGATGAGGCATGTTATGCGCATGCCTACATTTCCTTTAGAGCTTCCATTCTTCTAGACCTCAGGAATGCAGAGCAATTCATTTTAGACAGCACCCTTAACGTTATATTTTATCCAGTGACACGAGAAACGGACAACTGTACTCCATTCACGGTTACTTCCAACTATTCTGAAGCCCTGCTAATGTAATAATATTTTGCATAAGAACTATTTCTTACTAGACATTAGCAACACACCTATTTTCTCTCTGTCTTTATTCATATGAGTTATAAATGAAATGTTATAATTTATTGATAACATATAAGTAATAGTTCAATTTAACCAAAAATAAGGTACTTTTATGTTAACACAGGTATAAAACGCTTGTGGTACACGGAATATTTAGAAAACAGCCAAACATGTCACAAATTGGGTGTTTTTTCAAAGGTTTGATTAAAAATTGTTAAGAAACCGCGAGTAGACCATAGTACCGTATCGCACGCGTATTCATACAAATACTTAAAGCTATGTATGGGTCCTCCTGGTCGTGGCAGGTTCCGACTACTAAACAAGTAGCCCAGTGCTCACAATCTTAGTCAAGCCATGGCTGGCCCTGGAGCCATCGCCCGTTCGGCATCTCCTCGCCTCGTGTCTTACCGACCGCCATCTCTAAAACTCCAAAAGGAATACAAAAAACTGTTTTTTTCCTAACACATACCTTTTTTTTCTGACATTTCTCCACTAAACAAAATGTACCAAACAGCGCAGTTGTTCCAAGAAGCCAGTCAGTAAACAAGGTCACCTCTAAGCTTTATTGTGAATGCCTGAAAAAAAAATGGGGAGGAGAGTATCTTTTACCTCAACATAGATTAGACGTTGTGCGGATGCTGCAAGATCTAGATGACTGATCATAAATTGGCTGAGTTTCATAGAACACCTATTTAAAAATGTATGTAGCTGGTGGAGCTAAGATTATGTTGCTTAACAAGCTCACGTCATCACCTTGTCGGAGCGACTGTATTTTTAAAATGTCCCAGAAATTTTGGTAAATTTTAATAAAAGCCGCCACTCAGTCTATATAAAATATGGACTATGGTTTCTGAGAAATAATTTGTAGTGGTTATGCTAAATCAACCGCTCGTAGTAGGGCCTATAGGTGTTCCCACTTAAAAATTTAATGGTGCCAAAAATTTAAAGTTAATTTTCATTTGGTGTTAGGACATTTTATTTCAGAGTAAATTTTGATCACACCGCATTATGTTAATGTTTTAAAGTTATTGCCAAATATGTGCTTGCAAATAGACTGATATTATATCCATAAATTAATCTCAATTTTGTATTTATTAAGCTATAATATCACGCGATTGACTTTATATTTTCATACAGCCTGATTATTCAATAGGTAACATTGCATTACCTAAACCTTTATTCTCAGCAGAGTGAGTAAGAAAGAGGTGTTAACTAAATGAAATTAAGAATAAAACCTGTGGCTACAAAGCAAGTACCAACAAATAATCATATATTAGGTTAGTATGTTACATATAGTAATAAGTGAAATGTAGTTATATAAGTAGAATAAACATAATTGAAAACAGTTTCTGAATGGTACTGCACACATACGCCTGGTTGCTGGAGGAAACTTGCACAAGTTTGGAACTAATTTTGTATTCGGCATCACAAGGCACGGTCTTAGGAGGAGTTAGTTAAATAGACAGGATTGCTTCAATGATATAGTTGTTTTAGTTCAAACAAGAGGCCTCTATTGGTTTGAAATTCAAATTCATTACTTATCTCTGTTGTGCACTCCATACGAGACTCCATAATGTTTCAGGTTTAAGCTCCTTTTAAAACGGCGGAGATCTTTCGCGATTACTCCACAAGACTTGAATGATAATAGAAGTTATCTTTCAGAAACTCGCCGAGAGGAGAGTGTAACTGGGTACAGGATATAAGCATAGCCATAAAACCTGAAAGGACGAATCTTAATACATGTGATTAGTAAGACAAGGTCACATCTACAGAAGGAGTGGCCTTGATTACATATTGCGACACTTGACTATCGTCTCTCGAACTAATAGTACTGCACGACGCACACAGTGGAGACGAGCTGAGTTGTGTTTGTGAGGGCAATGTCATTTATAGGCTGTTCCTGGTTAATTGAGCATTTTTTAAAGTCCTGCTGAAGATCTACTTTAATTCTCATTTCGCATCATTCCGATATATGTAAACTTAACATTGCCATAATCCTTCTCATTCTATCCACGCTTTAAACAAATGGAAATAATGGCATATTTTTATGAAAGTGAATGTGTTAATTAACATACAAATCCGTGCTCTTATGTGTACATCGACTTCAGTAGCCATAAATGTACATATTACAATCGCAATAAAACGTCTAGGCTTAGAAGTATTTTCTTTTAACTCGCTGCCAACTTAACTGGGAGGCTGGCTGCATGCAAATGGCTACTGAAGCACATATCCAGTTTTGAACAATAAACTTTTTAGAGGTTTATTTCGAAATAGTTCACATAACCGTGAACATTCTTTAACGAGAAAAGTCACCGGCCGTCCGCAACAGTCACGAAATTTCCTGTTAGGATTCATCAGACTTCGAACGTGCTTCTTAGCAATGACTGTCCGTTGCGAGAGCCGCCGAATCAACAAGCCACCAGGAAAAGTACAGAATAAGACTTGTCCACTTTGCAAAATTGTAGCAAGTGGTATTTTGGCCACAGGATAGGGCTGCACTGAAACGTAACAAGGTCGACGCCGTGACACGTGGATTAGAAGAGGGCATCGGGTGAAGCTGTTATAGGCCTACAAGCGGTGTGCATTTTCCTGTCGATATCGATGGCTAATTGGCTGGAATGCCAGNGACTACTAAACAAGTAGCCCAGTGCTCACAATCTTAGTCAAGCCATGGCTGGCCCTGGAGCCATCGCCCGTTCGGCTTCTCCTCGCCTCGTGTCCTACCGACCGCCATCGCTAAAACTTCAAAAAGAATACAAAAAAGTGTTTTTTTACTAACACATACCTTTTTTTCTGACATTTCTCCACAAAAAAAAAGTACCAAACAGCGCAGTTGTTCCAAGAAGCCAGTCAGTAAACAAGGTCACCTCTAAGCTATATTGTGAATGCATGAAAAAAAAATGGGGAGGAGAGTATCTTTTACCTCAACATGGATTAGACGTTGTGCGGA
Organism: Clitarchus hookeri; assembly: GCA_002778355.1. NCBI lineage: Eukaryota > Metazoa > Arthropoda > Insecta > Phasmatodea > Phasmatidae > Clitarchus > Clitarchus hookeri. Next base: position 57,348 of record NQII01007763.1, on the reverse strand, counting down.
TGCTGCAAGATCTAGATGACTGATAATAAATTGGCTGAGTTTCATAGAACACCTATTTAAAAATGTATGTAGCTGGTGGAGCTAAGATTATGTTGCTTAACAAGCTCACGTCATCACCTTGTCGGAGCGACTTTTTTTTTAAAATGTCCCAGAAATTTTGGTAAATTTTAATGAAAGCCGCCACTCAGTCTATATAAAATATGGACTATGGTTTCTGAGAAATAATTTGTAGTGGTTATGCTAAAGCAACCACTCGTAGTAGGTGTTCCCACTTAAAAATTTAATGGTGCCAAAAATTTAAAGTTAATTTTAATTTGGTGTTAAGACATTTTATTTCAGAGTAACTTTTGATCACACCGCTTTATGTTAATGTTTTAAAGTTATTACCAAATATGTGCTTGCAAATAGACTGATATTATATCCATAAATTAATCTCAATTTTGTATTTAATAAGCTATAATATCACGCGATTGACTTTATATTTTCATACAGCCTGATTATTCAATAGGTAATATTGCATTACCTAAACCTTTATTCTCAGCAGAGTGAGTAAGAAAGAGGTGTTAACTAAATGAAATTAAGAATAAAACCTGTGGCTACAAAGCAAGTACCAACAAATAATCATATATTAGGTTAGTATGTTACATATAGTAATAAGTGAAATGTAGTTATATAAGTAGAATAAACATAATTGAAAACAGTTTCTGAATGGTACTGCACACATACGCCTGGTCACTGGAGGAAACTTGCACAAGTTTGGAACTAATTTTGTATTCGGCATCACAAGGCACGGTCTTAGGAGGAGTTAGTTAAATAGACAGGATTGCTTCAATGATATATTTGTTTTAGTTCAAACAAGAGGCCTCTATTGGTTTGAAATTCAAATTCATTACTTATCTCTGTTGTGCACTCCACACGAGACTCCATATTGTTTCAGGTTTAAGCTCCTTTTAAAACGGCTGAGATCTTTCGCGATTACTCCACAAGACTAGAATGATAATAGAAGTTATCTTTCAGAAACTCGCCGAGAGGAGAGTGTAACTGGGTACAGGGCATTAGCATTGCCATGAAACCTGAAAAGACTAATTTTAATATATGTGATTAGTAAGACAAGGTTACATCTACCGAAGGAGTGGCCTTGATTACATTTTGCGATACTTGATTATCGTCTCTCGAACTAACGGTACTGCACGACGCACACAGTGGAGGCGAGCTGAATTGTGTTTGTGAGGGTAATGTCATTATAGGCTGTTCCTGGTTAATTGAGCATTTTTAAAGTCCTGCTGAAGATCTACTTTAATTCTCATTTTGTATTATTCCGATATATGTAAACTTAACATTGTCATAGTTCTTCTCATTCTATTCATGCTATAAACAAATGGAAGCAATTACCTATTTTTATGAAAATGAATGTGTTAAATAACATGCAAATTCGTGCTCTTATGTGTACACCGACTTCAGTATCCATAAATGTACATATTACAATCGCAATAAAAATTCTAGCCTTAGAATTATTTTCTTTTAATTCGCTGCCAACTTAACTGAGAGGTGGGCTGCATGAAAATGGCTACTAAAGCACATATGCAGTTTTGAACAATGATTTTTTAGAGGTTTATTTCAAAAGAGTTCACATACCTGTGAACCGTCTTTAACGAGAAAAGTCACCGGCCGTCCGCAACAGTCACGAAATTTCCTGTTAGGATTCATCAGACTTCGAACGTGCTTCTTAGCAATGACTGTCCGTTGTGAGAGCCGCCGAATCAACAAGCCACCAGGAAAAATACAGAATAAGACTTGTCTACTACTTTGCAAAATTGTAGCAAGTGGTATTTTGGCCACAGGGTAGGGCTGCACTGAAACGTAACAAGGTCAACGCAGTGACACGTGGATTAGAAGAGGGCATCAGCTGAAGCTGCTATAGGCCTACAAGCGGTGTGCATCTTCCTGTCGATATCGATGGCTAGGTGGTTGGAATGCCAGCTTTCCGGGTGAGGGGTTCTTGGTTACAATCATAGTTAATGTAGACTGATGTTTTCAGACGTAATTTTAAGTCCAGTATTTTCAAAACTTACCTCCCCCTTCTCTCTCCCGCCGTTAACATTATGGTACAAAGTAGGAGCTTTAAAAAGCCACGAGAAAGGATAGTCTCTATTTCCTCGACCCTAAATTTTACACGTGGCTTCTTCTTAATTTGCGCCTCAATCCCACCTCCCAACCTGTGCAAATTTACTTCACTAGTTACGAGTTCTTCTAGTCTACCGAAAATGTTTATGTTGTGTACTAAAACACCATATCCTACAAAATGATACGTCGCGAAACGTCCTTTCTTTTTCGGAGTGTAAGGGAGAGTGCATATTGATATTAAGGACACCAATAAGGCTTATTAACGGCGCTTGAAGGAACTAACACGAACATGAAAAAAGTGTTTAAAACATGCAGAGAAGATAGTAAACAAACGAAAGGATCTATATTTTTCAAATCTTCCTTTCCTTATTTTTAAAATAAAAATACATTCCCGCGCTGCTTAACAACATACAACGTTTTATTTAAGGTAAATTAATATGTCAGCACGTGTCTTGAATCTTGAATGGCAAGCTGTCAAACTGCTATATGAATAACAGCACACACGTCATCCCGCTCTATAATGCCTTATTGAGGCGAAAACAGGTCTGAAGAAATTACGCCACTTGATTTAAATTTATATTGACTTCATAGCAGTGGCTCTTCGGCTGGCCAATTTACTGCAGCCTAGACAGCACTTACATTTACAGTCAAAGAGTTAACGCTGCGTAGTTATGCAAAGAAAGAATACAGAAGACGGAAACTCCTAATTGAAGTGAGCTCAGAGTCAAGTGCATACCAATTCGGTGCTCATTATTTAAGACTCAACCGCGTGTTTGATAGGAAACGAAACCGCTTTGCCTCGTAGCCACGTGAACGCGAAATCTCAGCAGTCCGCAATCGCCGAAGACAAAAATAAGAAAATGCAGGCGTTCGGGGAATGGANCACGTGAACGCGAAATCTCAGCAGTCCGCAATCGCCGAAGACAAAAATAAGAAAATGCAGGCGTTCGGGGAATGGAACAATCAGATTTCCGGAAATTATGAAATGAGTGTTCCACTCCACCGAGTGGAGGTGGCGCAATGGCAGAAGACGGAATTGGGATTTAGGAGGTCGCGAGTGCGATTCCCGGTCTGGTAATCCTGATTTAGTTTGCCCATGGTTTTCCTAAATCGCATCAGCGGGAAGATGACTCTTCACCACCAGCCATGGCTGCTCACTTAACCACTCCTGACTGTGTCGAGCAACTGGTTCTGTTTCTAACGACCTCGCTGTTGACGAGATATTGAGCCATAATTGAAAAGTTAAATTTTAAGGGGGAAAACTAACATAATATCATGAAGTTGATCAACAAAAAACATCGATTTTCAGCCCAACCATCGTTAATAACGAAAAGAAAAGGGAAAAATCGGTAATGTGTTACACTGGGGAGCAAATTCGACTACGGCCCCACAGATCCTCCTTAGGAACTGCCTTTTGCGACTTTTATAATTGCGAAAAACATATAATTACAAGTAAAATTTCGTCATGTATGGAAAATTATATAAATTACATTTTGCAAAACACAGGACATTTGAAAACTTCCTCTTTTTTTTTTTTACGAGGTTTGTGTTTAAATGCCATTTTTGTTGGCAATAGAAGGTATATAATGTTTTAACCTAACATTTTAAAGTTATTTTTATTTTCTTTCTGTTTTTTTTGTCATACAAGTGGTTGTTAGTTCTCGTTAAAAACCGACACTAATTTAAATGCAGTTATTATTAATTGTTATTATGAAATTTACAGTTAATTTCAGCAGTTAAAAATCTCAGAAAATATGGCAATACAATGGCAAATTCAATATTTGTTAGGGGCCAGAAGAAGGTGTATGCAGATATTCTGTGTAACAAATATTTATATATCTGACAAAACGCCATTCAAGTAAGTAGCCAAACCTTAAATTCTTGCTTAACCATGAGCAGAGTACTAGGGATCCACAAGTACAAACTAGACGTTGAATAAAATTTAATTTTAGGTACGACTGATGCTTACCGGCGTCTTAGTCGTCGTCATTAATCGGTTGGAGATCGGTGTAGGCTGTCTGCCGTCGACGCCATCTCTGTAGATACTGGAGTGGGGTAAGGACGCCGTATCACAAGTAAAAAGTAAGTTCCTTTCCAGTTTCTTGCTCCAAAATTAAGGATAAATGCCCTTGAGCGAATTTAAAGATTCATTATATATATATATATACTTTAATGGTAAGAGTAAAACTTTTTATATTCATTTTTAACTTTCATTTATAATAAAAATTTGTTTAACCGTAATTCCGTCACAGTTATCTACATTTGAAAACTAATATACCAAAATAACTCCCACATGTTCTACCATCTAGTGTAGCCCCGACTCATTAGTGCCCTGCGTAGGGCTCGCGGCGCCTTACCTGGGAGAAGTGTGTGGATTCGACGGGGAAGGTGTCTGCGGGAGTGATGACCTTCCGCGATATGGCCGCCGCGGTGGACACGTAACACAAGAGGAGTAGCGCCGTCGGCGAGTAGGTTCCCGCCATCATCGTACTCACAGTCTACAGTCCCTACACTCACACACACACTGGCGCGCCTTCAGTCGCTCATCGGAGCACGGAGACTTGAACGGCCGGTCAGAAGAGGAACCCGCGCTGGCCCGCNGCCTGCCAGCGCCTCCTGTATTCGGCGGCACCGACTCCCACCCATTCGCGCTTTCATTCGGCCAAGTCTCCTCGCGCTCCGCCAGCAAGCCCTACTGCTACCCCAGCACGTCTCGTCGAGCCACTCGTCGTCGTGCGAGGCGAACAGCTGGTGCTATTTTCACAGCCCTCACGGTCGCTACACAAAACTATCTTCTCGTGAATGTTATCTATGGAATTCTTTTATCAGTTGCATGTTACGTGCAAGAGTGGTCTAACTCTTATTCTCTGTTGAGGTTTCATTTAGAACAGAGGTAAGTAAACAGACAGCTTATACGTCTTGCACCAAACCTAAGGTTTAGTGTAAGAGGCTTGAGGCCTCTTTTAATTCCTGTTCTGGTTATTTACGGTACTGAGAGTTCAGTTCTACCCTTGCGCCTGTTATACAATCCAAAGATACTTAAGGCAATTGANGCTTGAGGCCTCTTTTAATTCCTGTTCTGGTTATTTACGGTACTGAGAGTTCAGTTCTACCCTTGCGCCTGTTATACAATCCAAAGATACTTAAGGCAATTGAAACGGAACACATAAATGGAACAAGCAGACGAATCGGGATGAGTTTGCGCTATTCTTATGTACACAAAAATGTTGCTAACAAAACCCGTGAAAAAAGAAAAAATATTTTTATGCGAATTATTGATGTAAGCTTTATAAAAATACACATCTCATTTTTGACATGTTAACCATTTTTAATGGCTCATAATAGTACCTTCATATGCACACGTAAAACAGAAATGATAAATTAACGATGTTCACGAAAACGAAAATCATTAAACAAAATACTTTATTCCTATTGGCTACACGGATTCACGGACAAGGAAGGGTTGGTAGTTAACAAGCTTTCTTACGTCCTTCAGTATGTATTTGTAAACGTTCCAATAACGTTTGTACAAAAAGCGGACCTCCCGTGGCGCAGTCCATTGGTGCGCCGCTGTTGTGCAGTGCGGGAGGTTCTGGGTTCGAATCCTAGGTAAGGCGTGGAGTGTCAGTTTAAGGTAGATTATAAGTTCGTTTTTAAGCCGTCTCCTGATAAGCTTTCAGGCATAACACAGGGGGGCGTTAATAAGCATTTTTCAAACAACCAACAATTGAACACGGAATGTTTTGCGTTGTTGGCATCTGTATTTAAGAAGGGGCCCTTCGCAAATCTCATTGCTACTAATATACAATCTGGGAACTATATTCCAGATTATTTCAATACTTCAGAGTTACGCATGTAGTAAAAGAAATATACATATTTAAAAAAATTTTATTCGGAAATGTTAAAAATATGTTTATTTTATAAACGTAATGCTTATTAAGTTAAAATACATTTTTGTTTGTGAAAATTGTAACACCCAGAAAGAATGGCCCGAATGAATTCAAATTCGGAGGATGTGTAGAACAGTGTACCAGCAATAAGTCATTACGATTGCAGAGAGATGACGTACACTTAGGTCCAGCAGCGCCCTCTTTTGTCACCGGAAAGGTCCATGTTACGCCAAAACTCAGTCAGTGAAGTGCCGTCAAACGAAGTGAAAGCAAGTGCCAGTATGCCTCGTCGACGTCAAATGGCGCAATATCAGCATGTGGGTGAGTTCTAACGGGGCATAATGATCAGTCTCCGGGAAATGGGTTTGTCATACCGTGACATTTCGGCTCGTACAGGACATGCTGGTACGACAGTGATGCGTGTGTGGAACCAGTGGATAGAATATGGGCGTACGCAGTGACGAACGGGTACTGGGCCACGCAATGTGACCACAGCACGGGATGACCGCCATCTTGTCCACATGGCCGTAACAGACCGTACTGCATCTCCACAGTGTTGGCTCGACTTTAGAGCACTGCAACGGGCGTGGACCTGTCTGCGTCGACGGTTCGACGCCGTCTGCTGCGGGCTAGACTGGTGGCACGTATGCCATTGCGTTGGCTTCCATTTTCCAGAAACCACAAACGCCTCAGACTGCAATGGTAAGGTGAACGCCGTCGCTGGCGTGCTGAGTGGCAAAGTGTAGTGTTTTCGGACGAGTCCCGCTTCAACCTGTTCTACAGTGATGGCCGCATACGTGTTAGACGCTACGGTGGTGACAGAAATCTGGCAGCCTGTATTGTGGAGCGGCATAGCGAACAAACGCCAAGTGTTATGGTTTGGAGCACCATCGGATACAAGTAGAATGATTTGGAGAAGTCTGGCGCAAGAGAATGGGGAAGTAGGAGCCAGGAGCCAGCCGGCCGTCATGTTGTGACGTTACCCAACCGTATACTGTACCCAGGTGACTTTAACCTTGACCCGTGACCTTTGACTTTGACTCGGAGACCTTAAATAATCTTAAACCCAAAAATTTCAAAAAAAAATTCGAAAAAGATTTCATCAAATTTTATAAAATCCCAAAACATTATTAAAATTATTTTTAAAAATTCTAAAATTTATAAAAAAAAATATTTTAAAAATTTATAAAAGTTACATTAAAAATTTATTTTAAAACGTACATTTTCGGAGGTTTCTCCACCACCATCCTCGCCAATTTTTTATTGGTTATTTAATAGGTCAATTAATCGCCTTCGCTAATTAGTTGGCAGGCCTCCACTCCCTTCCACACAACTAGGCCCCTCTTACCTCGTCTCCGGATTTGATTCTCTCCTACGCTGCTCATATCGTTCCGCTTCCCCTCAAACCTACCGCATACATATTTTAACTATGCACATGGCTCCACGACTTGGGACTGGCTACGCATCAAACACTTGTAATCCTGGATAAAAATATTTTTTTTCTGATATTTTTTTCATATAAAAACTTTTTTTTTTTCATTAGAGCCACAAGTATATGTTATACAGGTGTTTTAGAAGCCAGGTTATAATTTTTGAAGACACGAATTCTAGCCAAAAATTAATTTTGCTGCAGCCGTCAAAAAAACACAAGATAATATTTCAATTCAGAAAACCCTACAGTTCAACGCAGAAAAATCACACAAATGTGGAAAACATATGTACAAAAATGCAGGGAAAACGTACAAAAGCGGAGAATATATGTACAAAAATGCACAAATGTGGATAAAACATGTACAAAAATTCAGAAAAAAGACTAAAATGCAGAGGACATCTATGTATAATAAATCATACACAACCAAATGCGGAAGACATCTATATACAAAAATGTCCAAAAACCATAAACAACAAAATGCGGAGGACACCTAAATATTATAATAGCCATAGAGAAGAGTGAGTACACCGGGTACCCGCCATTTGGCCTAAAAGTATTCGGCCTAGTGAATTTAGGCCAAACAATTTTAGGCCAAGTGACTTTAGGCTAAATAATTTTAGGCCAAGTGACTTTAGGCTAGATAATTTGAGGCAAAGTGAGTATAGGCTTAATAATTTTAGGCCAAATGACTGCGAAAACATATTATTTACTTCAGAGATTTTTTGTTAAAATACCTTAAAGGAACAAATATATCTGGTTTCTCTTGTATATGTACAGTGTACACCTCTGATAACAGATGGCATTGCTGTAGCACTTCCTCTGCAAAAAAGTCGACATCGTTGGAACATTTTCACCTTGTTCAGAGAACGAGTGATCCTACAAGCTGCGGCTACGCGTTAGGCATTAGATTTTCATCATTGTATCACAATGAGTAGAATTTGTTTCTTAGGTTTTGAAAAATACTCTCAGTAGAAAGAGTTTCTGGTAAATGTTTCTTATGTTTCTACAGGTGCTTCGAAAGGAGTTGGAAGCCACTGCTGTACCCGTGGAGCGCGGGCTTGTGAGGTGCCCTAAAAATATTGAAGAAAATAGAAAAACGAAAAAATATATCATTTTATTTTTTATCCAAAGGGTAAAACGATTTATCAAACGAACATTTTAAAAATATTTACATTAAAATATAAAAATGCGTTTTAAATATGAAACTCACAAGATTTGTTTAATGAAAAAGTAAGAGTAAATGGCAATCTTATAAATGATAGTAAAATAATAGCTAATTAATTTAATAACTTTTTCACAACCATCCGAATTAAACTGCCAATTGACATGAATATAGTGGTAAGTACATCAGTGCGAGCAAAAACAAAGTAGCTTCCTATGGCAAAACCTTACCACTAAAAACGACATCGTAAAAGTGGTCAGAAAGCTAACAAAAAAAATACCTTCTGGTTTGGATGATTCCTGTTTTCTTAACCAAGGAATGTTGCCACCCAAAAATAAAAACTCCACTGGTATACATATTTAATAACTGTCTATCAAATGGTATATTTCCAGATATACTTAAATGAGCAAAATTCACACCAATATTTAAAAATATTTGATAAAACTTGTCTGGGAAACTGCAGACCTGTAGCTATTCTATCACCATTCTCAAAAATCCTATAAATTATTATTTCCAACAAACTACAGCCATTATTAGAAATAAAAAAAAAACATACTGACACAAATTAATATGGTTTCATGCACTCTTAGTCCGAATCAGTGATATCAATCAGTGAAATAAGATTTACTCTGTTAGTTGATAAGTTACTGCTGACCGACGAATCAATCAAAATCACTGGGAACAAGTGATTTATAGCAGTGGAATTCTTGACATTCAGTGGGAAACACAAATAAATCAGGAAAATTCAGCCACTATATTAATTAGTTATTTGGCAATGATTATCAGTTGCTCAATTTTCACTGTTTTCTGATTTGGCTCAATTCTCACTGTTTCAAGTTCAGAGTGTGAAAGGCAGATCAACAGAACAAGAAACTTACAGTATTACAGATAAAATAGCAAGTGCTTTAGGTAAAAAGAAGATTGCTATTATCATATTTGCGGACCTAACGAAGGCATTTGTTTGTGTGGACCGTAGCATACATCTAAATTGCTTAAACGTTTTGTTAGAGACATCATATTAATATAAAAATTTTATAAAATTGCCATTCTGAATTTCTTGAACTAACATTACGAGTTCGCATGTATTCGCATAGCATTACTTGTTTTCCAAATTTGATGGTGACCAGTTTATTGGTTTCAGAGATATAAGATAAAAGGTTTATTTCTTTGTTCGGTATTATCATACAAAATTGTACATCAAAGAGTATATATACATTTGATGCTAGTAATAGAAGTACTGCATAATTAAAATAAAATTTGATTGAAATCGGTGAAACGGTTTGGTGGATATGTCATATTAACCTAACATTGCGTGCCACGAGTGACGTCATTCACCAGTTCAGTAGCACACCATTACTCTGCCCGAGAGCCACCAACCATCGCGTCTCGCCTTTGCAGAACATCATGCTGCCCGAGCAACCACCGAATTATTCAAGTCGCCACTGCCTTACGCAGTCTAGTCGAGAGTTCTACTCTGCACAACAAACGCAACGATGCCTGCCAGCATACCGAAGCCGCCGCGATTCCAGCTACCTTGTAGCTCACCTACAGCTTTCACGAGTACGAGTACCGCTGACTTGAGGTCGCCCCTCCCCCTCCCGCTTCTGCGTCTTCCGAGACTAGGTAAGATAACAGTTGGCAACTCAGGACCGGCCCTTCAGGCCTTAGCCATAGTACCGGCTGGTTTATGTGTGTTTTATTGAGCAATCAATAAAACAGGCATACACCTGACTTGGTTGAGTTGTCTCTTACGGCACACTGTATTCATACACCTTGTCCTATCTCATTCCAGTTCGTCACCTGTCCTAGTAAGACTCTTCTATAGTTAGCCACGAGCCGAAACCTTGCTCCTTTTCTCTCCTATTGATAGCTGTCTTTAAGTGAAGCTTAGGAGTCTTGCCTTCCTAGGCCTCACTAGAGCAGTTGTCCTTTGGACTATCAAACTTCCAGTAAGTGATTGGGTCAGACTGCGATGTCCCATGCATCAGGTCACCTGCTTGGAAATGATAGACCAACCCCCAACAGGAGCTCGGCTCTTCGTAACACCTGGGTCACATCGCGACGTCCCATGTGCCAGGGAGCCATGGGCGTGGACGCCCTTAGCATTCTACTGTAACCTCCAGTTTGGTTCTTGGCTTAGACCGCGATGTCCCACATGCGAAGCCACTGGACTGGAGACAAGTAGTACAGGCCTCAAACACTACCCAACTTCCACTTCCTTCGCTCCTTCAGGCTGTGTCTACCCCTTTCTGGCCACCCGTTATCAACCTAACTGGTTACCCCCACCACCTTATGCCTCGTTATAGGACTGGGCGGGGCAAAGTTGCCAAGCAGGGGCTAGCTCAGGCTGGGGTATTGAGGGAAAGCAGCCCAATTGGCGACCAGGTATACTCCTGGAAGAAAGAGGAGGCTGCACATCAGAGAAGGTCTACCACCAGTACATCAAACTCTACCTTGGACCTCCTCTGGCATGTGCCACATGCAATATCTCCACTGCCACCTACACTGCCGAAGAAGACGACTACCTTCGTCCGGCCAGCCAATGTTACTGGGGTAGTCAGGCCCCTTAACATCACACCAGCTTATATCTCGACCAGGGTACCCACTCGCTCATCGCTCGCAAGCGCGCCACCCAAAGCTCAATGTGCAATTATAGAAGTGGCCTAAGCCAACCCCCTAGGCACCAGGAAAAACACTGTCCAATTGGGGACCACTGCTTCACCGTCGCCAAGGGGGGAAAGGACCTTGGCCTCATCCTCCAACTGTCATTCTCCCTAGGGTGAACGATGAGGCTTCAACCTTTCTTTCTTGGCGCCCAATGATGGTGCCATTGGAGAAATATGGGCCATTAGTCATCATTTTCCAGACTGGGAAGCACCTGAGAAAAGTTTTTTTGGGCTCTCACATACCAACCACTGAATTTACTTTGGGGAGTCAACTCAAAACACCACGTGGCACTCAATTCCCATCAACGGCACCGAAATTGCTACATCCGAGAATTACCGAGACAGAAGGGCAGAACTGCGCCATGGAGGCATACCCCGGCGCAAGTCGCTTCTTCATAACCTGCATGCACTGCAATGCTGGAGGGTCTATACTTCGGTTGTCCGACCTGCAGAATGATGCCTGAACGGACGCCATTCAGTACCCGGACTGCACTGCAAGAACACCCTCCAGTACTAGAGCCCCTATCATTACCAGGCTACACGGGGAGGATCCCAGAGGATCCCACAAGTTCCTACAAGCTTGCCAAACAGAGTTTGAGAGGACACACGTATCCAAAGCCTTGTGAGGTGTCAAGACGGAGGTCCAGCTTCTAGGCAATGCAGAAAGATGGAGGGGGAAGTACGGAGAGTTCGTCACCAACTGGGAAGAACTGTATCCTCAAACACAGAGAGAAAACTGGGAGGCAGAACTCTTTTCATCAGACACAAGGTTTTTATCTTCCAACGGGTTCGTTCAGGCAGCGACAAACTTGACCATCGAACTTATCACCAGGCTCTTACTACCAGAAATATGCTCCCATCTCCGAAACCCTGAACCAGCTATGCTGGAAGAGATGTTGAGAAGAGCACATATTAGAGAAATAGACTTGACAGACATCCGCAAGTCTCACGCCAAATCCTAGACCATGCCTGCTCCAGCAGGAAAGACAACAGCCACTGAGACCACCGCATATGAACGGACATCGGGACCCACTGCAGTACCTCCAACAATACTACCGAAGTGCTGTCCTTGCCCTGCCAGGCAATTTTTACCGAAACTGTCCAGTATTATGGCAGAAGCTACAAAGCAGACAGGCAGGACTGGTCCGAGCACAGGAAGGCCAAGAAATAGGAGGAACCAAATAACGCCAAGGAAAATCCTTGCAAACAGTGAAACGCATAAGCCGCCAAGGCCGGGCCACTGGCAAAATAGAAAAGGAGGCCCACAATTCACATTTATGCAAGATAAACCAGTCCTTTGAGATCTGCCACGCAAAACAGTACTCATCGAGAGGACAGAACGACTGGCTACACTTGACACAGCCGCAGGCACCATCATAATCTGCCAGGATGTCATCACCTGGAAGTACTGCAACAAGATACAGCCTACCAGCGACGCCCGAATATACATGGCTCTGAAAGGAGTTCGGCTGCCAATGGAAGGAAGCCTGACATTGACCCTGAGGTTGGTAGATGAAACGTTCCCAATGCATTTCCACATAGTCCAAGACCTGGGGGAAGAGATTATCTAGGGAGAGACATGGCTGTCCGCCCAACAAGCCACCATAGACTGCCAGCATGGATGAATCTACTTAGGTGCAACCAAAAGGAGGACAGTAACTTGGCAGAAGTTTACTGAGCCTGAGCTGAACCAACCCATCACGGGCAACGAGCTGAACCGCCAGCTGCAAGGGGAAATGATGGACCAACTGACCGAGATTATTCAGGAGCATCACCGTGTGTTTGAACAACGCAGCGCGTTGTGCCAAACAACTACTGTCTCCCATGAGATCTACCTGACCAGCTCTCAGATAATCCACAACCAACCGGGAGAGATCTCTGCCAAACAAAAGGATATAATATAGCAGCAGATTGAGGAGATGAAACAGCTGGACAGCACCGAGTCCTCGGACTCGGCCTACAATGCTCAAATAATTCTAGTACCCAAGAAAGATGGCTCACTTAGATTCTGCATTAAATACTACGACTTGAATCAGATCACTCAGACAGTATCCCCCAGCCTTGAACCTGAGACACATGCTAAAGGCGCTCGGGAAAGCCAGAATTTTCAGCAGCCTCGACAAGAGATGTGAGTATTGGCAAAACCCCGTCTACCCACAGTCGATGCCGTACACTACATTTACTATCCCCAATGGAGAGGCCTACCAGTTCCAGGTCATACCATTTAGACTTAAGAACACACCTGCAACATTCCAATATGTCATAGCCACTTCAGTCATAATGGCCTACATCGGTGAGTTTTGCTACACCTACCTTGACGATGTCAAATCTCCTCAAGGGACTGGGAAGAACACCAGTGACACCTCCAGTTTGTCTAGGAGATATTTGAAGTCAACAGCCTCACCTGCCGCCTGTCCAAGTGCCACTTCGGCATGACAGAAATCGACTTTTGGTGCACCGAGCCACCCCAGAAGGCAACTTCGCCCAAACCGAACAGATACGAGCCATAGCTGAAGCAGCTCCTCCACGGAACAAGAAGCAGTTGCGGAAATTCCTGGGGCTCTGCAACTGGCTTCGAGATTTCATACCAAACATAAAAAAATCTTAAAAAATTCGTGGCCGAAGACGGGAGCAAGCTCCCGTCTTCAGCGTCGACGATGGCGAAAAGCCATCGTCGAAGCTGTCGCGAATGTTTGACGATTTATTTGTTTTTTAAAAAATAATTTGAAAAAATAATTTTTTTTTGTAATTTTTTAGATTTTTTAGATTTTTTTTAAATTGTAAATAGACCTTGACCTTAACCTTATGACAGGTAAACAAAATGGCCGTCATATAAATGGAATGCAAGAGCATGGTGTTTATGTACTGGCCTACAAAACAGCTGTCATCTCGGAATCCTTCGATAGGGGACTGAGTTTGAGCCTTGGAACTATAAAAACTATTAATTCTCTTTCATACTTTGACTATTAATTCTCTTTCGAACTTTGACAAAATATGGTAATTTACTTTCCCTAGTGATGGATGTGAACCTAATATTGGCATCGCTATAATAAATGAATAATGCTAAAATAATAATAATAATAATATGACATCATCCTAGATGGCCGTCGTCTCAAGAATCCTTCGATAGAGAACTGAGTTCGAGCTTTGCAACTATATAAACTATTAATTCTCTTTCGTACTTTGACTAAATCAGCCCATTTTCTTTTCCTAAGGAATATGAGAAAACCAAGGTGGAATGACTGTTGTACTGCTCAGGATGGTCTGGTCTTGTCTCGTACTATCTAAAGTCACGTAGAGTATCTGACACTTGTGCAATATGCGCTGGTTGGTTGGTAAGTACTTATAACTTGTTTACATTAGAATTTTTTATATCTGTTTGGAGTTAGTATGTGGCAGTGTTGCCCTTATCGTTCTCCATACTTCGCGACTCTGGCATAGTATTTTACTTTAGTCTAATGTTACATATTTTGTTCGTTGCTTGGTTGAAATTGTGTGTCTCTGTAGCATAGCTCGGACGTTGGATGTATGTGAGAACGATCGTTTTACTATTTATTTTGCTGTACTATCCAAGGCTACAACGCTAGCTTTTTTCAGACACATAGTGTTGTCTAGCATCGTGTGCTGTACAGTGCTCGTCACTTGTACAGTACATGTTGGTAGGTGATAATAACTACTTTTCCTTTATTTTTTTATGTCTGCTAGTATCAGCGTTTTGAGAGAGTATTTATTCGGTCTAGCCTAATGTATAGTGTTACTTACGTGTGCAATATGCAGCGGTCGGTGGGAGTTTATAACTATTTACCTTTACATTTTTTTTAAATATCTTATCATCAATATATATATATATATATATATATCCGTGACATATACTCTTGCATGACTACTGGTTTACATACACTGTGTTTAGTAGCAAGCAAAGGGGACACTACCTTTTACAAGTCGTTTAATGAAACATTACATTAACTTTGGTGATAGATAGTGTGAGAGACGAGTCATACAGTCTCATTAAATACTACTATTCCAGAGTGGAGGTTGTGTGCGTGTGTGTGTACATGTTACTTGTAGTTTGTGTGTATAACTTGCCTAGTGGCTGTGACCTTCAGCGTACATGGTACTTGCATCTTGTTTCTCACCCTACATATACGTTGACTGCAGACTCTAGAGTTTATATTGATTGCTATCTTTCTTACTCAGTTGCTATTAAGACTACGAAGAGTGAACATTGTCTAAGGTGAATGGTTCTTCATCTTCGTCGATAAAAATTATCGGGAAAGTTATTTGTTTCGTTACTGTAAGACAACTTTTTTTTTCTCAAAGCTGCCATGCTTGTCGAGCATGGGTCTTGTCATCACTAGGATGTTAAGTGAAAGAATGCTGGAATGTGTATGAGAAAACCGAAGTATAATGGTACAACATGTGATATTAGTCATTCAACCAAGTCATTACAGTCTTCATAAAATAAGCAGCTAGCTTTCCCGTCACTCTTCACAGAAGGTTCACGATACATGTCTACATGTATGTTTTTTCCGTGATTAGTAGGTTGTTAGATACCTCTACGTCAGGACACTAGGTTCGAATCCACGTTTTTTCCGTCCCAACTTCAAATAGCTCTTATCTTCGCAACTGGTTTGTGCGTATGTTTGTACATGTATTTGTATGGGTGTGTGCTTGTGTGTGTACGTATGTTGGGTAAGTGCGTGTTTGTGCGTGTATATGTTTGGGTAAGAGCGTATGAGTACATGTATATGTATGGGTGTGTGCGTGTGTGTTCACGTATGTTTGGGTAAGTGCGTGTGTGTGTGCCTGTATATGTTTGGGTAAGCGCCTGTGTGTGTGCGTATATGTTTGGGTAAGTGGGTGTTTGTGCGCGTATATGTTTGGGTATGTGCATGTGTGTGCGCTTATATGTTTGGGTAAGTGTGTGTTTACGCTCGTATATGTTTGGGTAAGTGCATGTGTGTGCACATATATCTTGGGTAAGTATGTGTGAGCGTATATGTTTGGGTAAGTCAATGTTTCTGTGCGTATATGTTTGGGTAAGTCAATATTTCTGTGCGTATATGTTTGGGTAAGTGCATGTTTGTGTGCGTATATTTTTGGGTAAGTTCGTGTTTGTGCGAGTATATGTTTGGGTATGTGTATGTTTGTGACCGTATATGTTTGGGTAAGAGCGTGTGTGTGCATATATGTTTGGGTAAGTGCATGTTTGTCCACGGATATGTTTGGATAAGTGTGTGTTCGTGCACGTATATGTTTGGGAAAGTGTGTGTGTGCGCGCGTTTATGTTTGGGTAAGTTCGTGTTTGTGCGTGTATATGTTTGGGTAAGTGCATGATTGTGTGTGTATATTTTTGGGTAAGTTCATGTTTGTGCACATATATGTTTGGGTAAGTGCGTTTTTGTGCGCATATAATTTTGGGTAAGTGCATGTGTGCACGTATATGATTCGGTAAGTGCATGTGTGTACACATATATGTTTGGGTAAGTGTGTGATTGTGTGTGCATATGTTTGGATAAGTGTATGTGTGTGTGCATATATATTTGGGTAAGTGAGTGTGTGTGCACGTACATATTTGGGTAAGTGTGTGTTTTTGCACATATATGTTTGGGTAAGTGCATGTTTGGACGTATATGTTTGGGTAAGTGCATGTGTGTGAGCGTATATTTTTGAGTAAGTGCGTATTTGTTCATGTATATGTATGGGTAAGAGCATGTGTGTGCACGTTTATGTTTGGGTAAGTGCGTGTGTGTGTGTGCGTATATGTTTGGGTAAGTGTGTATATGTTTGGGTATGTGCGTGTTTGTGCACGTATATGTTTGGGTAAGTATGTGTTTATACGTGTATATGTTTGGGTAAGTGCGTGTTTGTGATCGTATATTTTTGGGTAAGTGTGTGTGTGGGCGTATATGTTTGGTTAAGTGCATGTGTGTGCATGTATGTGTTTGGGTAAGTGCGTGTGTGTGCATGTATATGTTTGGCTAAGTGTGTGTACATATATATGTTTGGGTAAATGCATGTTTGTGCTCGTATATGTTTGGGTAAGTGCATGTGTGTGCGCGTACATTTTTGGGTAAGTGCGTGTTTGTGCGCGTATATGTTTGGGTAAGTTCGTGTTTGTGCGCTTATAGGTTTGGGTANTTGGGTAAGTGCGTGTTTGTGCGCGTATATGTTTGGGTAAGTTCGTGTTTGTGCGCTTATAGGTTTGGGTAAGTGCGTTGTGTACAAATATATGTTTGACTAAGTGTGTGTGTGTGTGCACAAATATGTTTGGGCAANTTGGGTAAGTGCGTGTTTGTGCGCGTATATGTTTGGGTAAGTTCGTGTTTGTGCGCTTATAGGTTTGGGTAAGTGCATGTTTGTGCGCGTATATGTTTGGGTAAGTGCGTTGTGTACAAATATATGTTTGACTAAGTGTGTGTGTGTGTGCACAAATATGTTTGGGCAAGTGTGTGTTTGTGCGCGCATATGTTTGGGTAAGTGCATGTTTGTGCCCGTATATGTTTTGGTAAGTGTGTGTGTGCTTGTATATGTTTGGGTATGTGCGTGTTTTTGCACGGATATGTTTGGGTAAGTGTGTGTGTAAGAGTATATGTTTGGGTAAGTGCATGTGTGTGAGCATATATGATTGGTTAAGTGCGTGCTCGTGCACATATATGTTTGAGTAAGTGCGTATGTGTGAGCATATATGTTTGGGTAGTGCGTTTTTGTGGGCATAAATGTTTGAAAAAGTGCATGTGTGTGTGCGTATATGTTTGGATAAGTGTGTGTTTGTGTGAATATATGTTTGGGTAAGTGTATGTTTGTGCACGTACATGTTTGGTTAGGTGCGTATTTGTGTCTGTATATGTTTGGGTAAGTGTGTATGTGTGCGCGTATATGTTTGGGTAAGAGTGTGAGTGTGCGCGTATATTTTTGGGTAAGTGTGCGAGTGTGCGCGTATATGTTTGGGTAAGTGCGTATGTGTGCATGTATATGTTTGGATAAGTGCATGTGTGTGCTTCTATATGTTTGGGTAAGAGCGTGTTTGTGCTTTTATGTGTTCGGCTAAGTGCATGGTTGTACGCATATATGTTTTGGTAAGCGCGTGGGTGTGTGCATATATGTTTGGGTAATTGCNTCGGCTAAGTGCATGGTTGTACGCATATATGTTTTGGTAAGCGCGTGGGTGTGTGCATATATGTTTGGGTAATTGCGTGTTTGTGCATGTATATGTTTGGGTAAGTGCATGTGTGTGCGCGTATATGTTTGGATAAGTAAGTGTGTGTGTGCGTATATGTATGTCATCACCCTTCATGTTAGGGTGCGTGCTTATAAGTTCGCATAGGGCTTAAATGACTATTTGTTGATTTTCCTTTTTGGTGTCGATGCCTATGATATGATTTTGACGAGTATATCTTAAACGGTTCGACAATTATGGCCAACTATGCTTATAAATTCGCATAAGGCTTAAATGTTTATTTGTTAATTTTCCTTGTTGATGTCGATGCCTATGTTATGAATTTGACGCCTACATCTTAAACGGTTCGGGAATTACGGTCAACTATGCTTATAAGTTCGCATAGGGTTTTAATGACTATTTGCAGTTTACGTCAGATTTGGGAAGACTCTGAGATAACCCTCCCAGCTTGGAATACAAGGGGGTGAAGTTTAACATGTCCTCTATCCGCTGCGTCACCACGGCACCCTGTGAATGCAAGAGCATGAAGTATGGTAGGGGTTGACTATGAGAAGACCCCTCACCCCCTCTTAACACATTGCCCAAAAATGAGTAATTTAGCCACATTGTGGAGTCATTGAAACTATTTTGAAAAAATTATATTTTGAGGGAAATTTAGGGGGAAAAGAGGGACATTTTTAACGAAAAAGGGTTATTTTGAGTGGGAAAAGAGACATTAGAAGGAAAAACGGGAAAAAAAGTCCGGCTCCCCGATTCCTGCCAGGCGCCAGGTGTGCTAGAATGCCCTATTTCTATCTACTGAACGGTACGCTCCAAGAAAGATCAGTTGGCAGCAGATACTGTATTGCTGCGTAGTAGTATGAGTGCTAGCCTTCATCACGGAGAACCTAATGTACCGCTCATGCACCTTAGCACGTTAATAGCCTGCGCAATGTCTCATGTGCTGTGTGCTGGCGTCTGTTGCGCAACAGTTAGCACAGCATCCTCAACTTCCTGCTGTGTCTGCATAGTGCGCGGCCGTCCTGGATCCACGCGTAGTGCTAGTCCCATTTGACCAGTCTCCCAGCAACGCAGCTCAAACCGGTGAAACACACAAACATTTAGGTGCCGTCTTTTGGGGTAACGATCGACGTACGATCGAGCCGCAGTTCCAGCTTGGCTGCGGTATGCACCCGCGGCCATTGCCATGTCCTAGTACTCTCCGTATGTGTAATACATAGCCTATTTGCCACTACTGAGCTCGGTCCTTTACTTCGCCCTACACCGTACAACAAAATTCATTGTGAAAGGCGCAACGTTGCCACAACACCTCACTGCTCCCTTATGGAAATTCCACGAGTATACTGCAATGGTTTTCACTAACTTGTATTTTCTACTTAGTTTTGTCAACAGAGCTGTATGGTATAATTTGTAGCCGTGAATTTACTGACATCCTAAATAAAATGGATTCGTAGTAACAATTCACAATAAAGTATGAAGTGCAGGTCAACAACGCCCATTCAAATGTAAATCAAGCTTTAGGCCTATAGGTAAACACGTTACATAGTTTCTGAAACTCACATAGCCTTTGGATGGTTATTCGATATGCCTTACCTGTATTCCAAAAACGTTATAAATGCAAGCCAATATCTCAGTTACGAAATTACTCGCTACTTTATTTGTAAGGCACCAACCGTGTTTCTTTGGCCTTCGCTTAACCAACACATGACCAGAATGCCCAGAACTCAATAAGAGAGGTGCAGCATGTTTTCTATCCGTCCTATTAATTTTCACCTCCAAACAGGAACTACCAAAATCACCATTTGTTACAAACATAATTATAATAGAATAAGGAAATCTGTGCGGATCAGTTTTACTGTTAAAAGAATTTGACGCCAGCGTATAACATGCCGTATGTCTTTTCAATTCTTTCAATGCCAGGTAATAAAAAAAAATAAGTATTGTTCAGCTCAGTCTTGAAGGTCACATTTTGACAGTTCTAAGAAATAAAACCAGTGTTGTTTTCAAATCTCTCCGTCTCAGCCTTTCTGACACGTGGAAGCCACGTTGTTAGCTTTTGACATTTCCACATAATGTTCAGTGCTCTCAGCTAATGATAGCGAGGGTTTACTTATGGCCTACATTCGCTTCAAAAAAATCTTAAAATTTCTGCCAAACTAGTAACTGCTGTATTCGTACTGTAAATCTAAAGACACTTCATTTAAATGTATTATATAATTTTGGAAATAAAGTTTGAAAGTAAAATGTATTAAGTGTTTTATGCAGCTGCAAAATATTTTTCGGTTGTTTTACAACTGTAATTTGACTTGCCCCATGCAAATTGCTTACAATTTATACAGCGGGGATGTTTTACTCGTACTTCCCACGGTCTAGTGAATGCATATGTATTACTTAAGGTCGTATTTATTCTGAGGGACTTTATGTGTTCATGAATTTACCTAATTTGTTTTTTAAATATATTTTATTTTCTCTGGCTGGTGAATATAGTTGTAAAAGGGCTTAAAACTGGGGTGAATCAGGACTTGTTCATGATCACTAATTTAAATTAAATATGTTTTTATCCCCACAGCCGGGTTTTCCTTTGAGAGTAACTTTCAACTCACAGACTTGTCAGTTCTACATTAAAACTTTGTTTTTGAAAGGTTTTCTGAAGTTCTTAATGTTGTTTAAAATGTTATGTTATGGTTGTTTACCTAAATCTGTTTTACCTAGACAGAAACAAAATATAGTACCTTCACTTTTTTTAGATAAATGGTGATACGTTTGAGGTTGACATATACTGCAACAATTCAAAAATGGCGGTGATGCCTTTAAATTTAGACTCTTAATAGTCATCATGCACAAGATACATAGCTAATTAATTTTATTTCTGTTCTCTGCAAATGCTTACACTTGGACATAATGAAATAATAATGAGAGACTTAACAGGTCTGTATGTACTTCACTTTTAAAAAGGTAGTTTTGTACATGGGAAAGTGCAACATAACTCTACAAATACGAAATGATTAAGCATACTTTGACTTTTTGAAACTACGGGATCAAAAAGTGACAGTGTACGTGAACTTGCGAAAATATATTTTTAAACGACGTAATAACGGAAAAAAAATAATACGCACATTGTCTTTACACGCAAATCTATGGTACCAAAACAGAAACTTTCGGGCATACGTATAGGCTTAAAAAAAACTGTATAACTGTACAAAAATTATTCATTTTTAAAAATATCGGATATTATAAATGCGCATAAATAAACTGTGGAGTAACAGACTAATGCCTTATGCAATTTAGGCACAATAGTGGCTAGGCGTATAGAGTTTTGAATCTCTATGTATGAAATGAGGTGTCTGACTGACTCACTCACTCACACATCAACGCACAGGCCAAATTGCTGGGCGCAATAGGGCGAACATTTGGGAATTGATTCCCCTTGGGGTGCAGGGACCCACTAGAGAAGGATTTTTCATAATTTGATCCCTAAGATGGTGAAAAGGAGTAAAATATGTTTCCGAGGACTCCTTTATATCTCATTAGCCCGATTAGATAATGTTATACACTTTGCTTTAAAAGCATACTCATATAAATACCCGAAAACACATTTAGGATTTTTTGAAATTCAGTTTCTAAAAGGACGAAAAAGAGTAAAGTGTGTTTTTTAGGAATCCTCAATAGCTCATTAATTCCACAAGATATCGTTATGACTTTTCTTTAAAAAGCTAATATGCCAAAAAAAATTTCCTTATTTCTTTAATTTTAACTCTTAAGAGGGTAAAAAGCGTGTTTTCGAAGACTCCTTAATAACTCGTTAATGTGATAAGATATCGGCATGTATTTTGCTTTGAAATGCTACTTACATAAATGCTTAAAAACCGATTTTAGGATTTTTTTAAATAATACCCCCAAGATGGTGAAAAAGCGTAAAATGTATTATTGAATATTCCTCGATAGCCTATTAACCCAACAAGATATCGTTCTGCTCTTTGCTTAAAATGGTTGGCTACACAAATACCTAAATATTAATAACAGAATTTTCGAAATTCAACCCCTAATATAGTGAAAGGTGTAAAATATATTTTCTGGTACTGCTCAAGAGCTCATTAATTCAATAATATATCTTTACGGCCTGTACTTAAAAAGGNTCCACAGAATGTTCAGTGCTCTCAGCTAATGATAGCGAGGGTTTACTTATGGCCTACATTCGCTTCAAAAAAATCTGAAAATTTCTGCCAAACTAGTAACTGCTGTATTCGTACTGTACATCTAAAGACACTTCATTTAAATGTATTATATAATTTTGGAAATAAAGTTTGAAAGTAAAATGTATCAAGTGTTTTATGCAGCTGCCAAATATTTTTCGGTTGTTTTACAACTGTAATTTGACTTGCCCCATGCAAATTGCTTACAATTTATACAGCGGGGATGTTTTACTCGTACTTCCCACGGTCTAGTGAATGCATATGTATTACTTAAGGTCGTATTTATTCTGAGGGACTTTATGTGTTCATGAACTTACCTAATTTATTTTTTAAATATATTTTATTTTCTCTGGCTGGTGAATAGAGTTGTAAAAGGGCTTAAAACTGGGGTGAATCAGGACTTGTTCATGATCACTAATTTAAATTAAATATGTTTTTATCCCCACAGCCGGGTTTTCCTTTGAGAGTAACTTTCAACTCACAGACTTGTCAGTTCTACATTAAAACTTTGTTTTTGAGAGGTTTTCTGAAATTCTTAATGTTGTTTAAAATATTATGTTATGGTTGTATACCTAAATCTGTTTTACCTAGACAAAAACAAAATATAGTACCTTCACTTTTTTTAGATAAATGGTGATACGTTTGAGGTTGACATATACTGCAACAATTCAAAAATGGCGGTGATGCCTTTAAATTTAGACTCTTAATAGTCATCATGCACAAGATTCATAGCTAATTAATTTTATTTCTGTTCTCTTCAAATGCTTACACTTGGACATAATGAAATAATAATGAGAGACTTAACAGGTCTGTATGTACTTCACTTTTAAAAAGGTAGTTTTGTACATGGGAAAGTGCAACATAACTCTACAAATACGAAATGATTAAGCATACTTTGACTTTTTGAAACTACGGGATCAAAAAGTGACAGTGTACGTGAACTTGCGAAAATATATTTTTAAACGACGTAATAACGGAAAAAAAATAATACGCACATTGTCTTTACACGCAAATCTATGGTACCAAAACAGAAACTTTCGGGCATACGTATAGGCTTAAAAAAAACTGTATAACTGTACAAAAATTATTCATTTTTAAAAATATCGGATATTATAAATGCGCATAAATAAACTGTGGAGTAACAGACTAATGCCTTATGCAATTTAGGCACAATAGTGGCTAGGCGTATAGAGTTTTGAATCTCTATGTATGAAATGAGGTGTCTGACTGACTCACTCACTCACACATCAACGCACATGCCAAATTGCTGGGCGCAATAGGGCGAACATTTGGGAATTGATTCCCCTTGGGGTGCAGGGACCCACTAGGGAAGGATTTTTCATAATTTGATCCCTAAGATGGTGAAAAGGAGTAAAATATGTTTCCGAGGACTCCTTTATATCTCATTAGCCCGATTAGATAATGTTATACACTTTGCTTTAAAAGTATACTTATATAAATACCCGAAAACACATTTAGGATTTTTTGAAATTCAGTTTCTAAAAGGACGAAAAAGAGTAAAGTGTGTTTTTTAGGAATCCTCAATAGCTCATTAATTCCACAAGATATCGTTATGACTTTTCTTTAAAAAGCTAATATGCCTAAAAAAAATGTCCTTATTTCTTTAATTTTAACTCTTAAGAGGGTAAAAAGCGTGTTTTCGAAGACTCCTTAATAACTCGTTAATGTGATAAGATATCGGCATGTATTTTGCTTTGAAATGCTACTTACATAAATGCTTAAAAACCGATTTTAGGATTTTTTTAAATAATACCCCCAAGATGGTGAAAAAGCGTAAAATGTATTATTGAATATTCCTCGATAGCCTATTAACCCAACAAGATATCGTTCTGCTCTTTGCTTAAAATGGTTGGCTACACAAATACCTAAATATTAATTACAGAATTTTCGAAATTCAACCCCTAATATAGTGAAAGGTATAAAATATATTTTCTGGTACTGCTCAAGAGCTCATTAATTCAATAATATATCTTTACGGCCTGTACTTAAAAAGGNATAAAATATATTTTCTGGTACTGCTCAAGAGCTCATTAATTCAATAATATATCTTTACGGCCTGTACTTAAAAAGGCCTGCAACATAAATACTTAGAAAATAATGTTAGGATTTTTCTAAATCACACCCCTAATACAGCAAATGGTTCAAAAGTGTTTTCGAGGAATCCATCAACAGCTCATTAACCCGATAGAAAATCGTTAACCTTTTTGTTTCCAAAGGTTGGGCACATAAATCCCTAGAAACGAATTTCCTGATTATTGAATATTCAAACCATCAAGAAAGTGAAAAGGGGTAAAATATGTTTTCGATTAAATATTACCTGCATTACATCGCATGTAACTTTAAAATCAATATATTTTATAAAAACCTATCAAACAATAAAATTATGAATACAAAGGAAATCCATGTGAAGCAAAAAATTTCATTTCCCTTACAGTTGCAGATAAAGTTGTCAGAACTGAGTTGGATCAATAATTAAATATCTAATTTTCATAAAAATTGCGTAGTCAGTGAAATGCCTGATGCTGTGTCCCCCACCCCCNGATCAATAATTAAATATCTAATTTTCATAAAAATTGCGTAGTCAGTGAAATGCCTGATGCTGTGTCCCCCACCCCCCTTTTTTATGAGTACTAATATTTTATTTGACCTGAACTTATATAGTATATTTAAGTGCAATTTTGGGCTTTNGATCAATAATTAAATATCTAATTTTCATAAAAATTGCATAGTCAGTGAAATGCCTGATGCTGTGTCCCCCACCCCCTTTTTTATGAGTACTAATATTTTATTTGACCTGAACTTATATAGTATATTTAAGTGCAATTTTGGGCTTTTNCCCCCTTTTTTATGAGTACTAATATTTTATTTGACCTGAACTTATATAGTATATTTAAGTGCAATTTTGGGCTTTTAACTGCAACCAATGGGTCTAAATTGTAAAATGTGGTTAAATAAAAGACAAGAAATGTTGCATTAACTTCGCCACGATATTACTAAAGACGTTATCTAATATAATCTAAACGAAATGCACATTGTCTAGCCCCTCAAATAGCCTTCTCCTAAATGGGTTTATAGAACGGCCACTAATTAAAAATGCACCTAACTCGTACGCGTACACACACATACACACACACTTGCTCAAATGTAATATTATAAATTAGGACTAGTACACATGAATCTGGTAAGGTCCAGTGGCTAGGATACCTAGCTTTCACTCGGGAGAGTCGTGTTCGATTCACGCTACCGGAAGTAACTTGACGCGTGGCGAGTACCGGGGATAGGAATTGTGCTGTATTCACACCCTGAGAAATAACCCCTGGGGATGTCCCGAGATATAAGAATAGGTGGGGATGAACCGTCGCCGAAGGGAAAAGAGAAAGTCCCGAAAATTAGCTGATATAAGCCCTCGGCGAAGGAAACAGGGTAACCCCCGGCCCAAATTAGTGCAGACACAGCTGCCAGGAACCCCCGAGCTGCTTGCCGCACCCCTCCCTCCACCACTAGTTTGAGCGAGCGAGTCGCTGACAAGACCGAAATCCTATACAAAAAATGTGCGAGTTACACCAGGGAAGTCCCTGTTTCTGTCGACACAATGTGCTGACAGCTAATTTGAATATATCGAGAGGCGGGTTAAATTCGAGAGCAGCCAAGGCGAGCGGTCATTCTNCAAAATCCTATACAAAAAATGTGCGAGTTACGCCAGGGAAGTCCCTGTTTCTGTCGATACAACAATGTGCTGACAGCTAATTTGAATATATCGAGAGGCGGGTTAAATTCGAGAGCAGCCAAGGCGAGCGGTCATTCNACAATGTGCTGACAGCTAATTTGAATATATCGAGAGGCGGGTTAAATTCGAGAGCAGCCAAGGCGAGCGGTCATTCTGTCGTGAGCCAGGATCCAGTCGCGTGAGGTCATTCAATGGTCGTCGGGCAGTTGTGATCATTCAGTTGTCGTCAGTCTTGGGCGAGACAGAGAATGCAGTTAGACGAGAGGCAGTAGTATCAACGGGCCGGAGTTCGGGACCGGCCCAGGTCATTTGAGTCGCAGACATTCAGTCGTGATCATTCAGTTGCAGTCGTTCGAGAGGAGTTATTCAGCCGCGATGCAAGACCGAGAACGCAGTTAGGTGACAGACAGTAGTATCAATGGGCCAGAGTTCGGGATTGGCCCAGGCAATCAGTTGAATCCCTGCTGCCGGAAGGCGACAGACAGGAGCGATGTCGAGACGTNTTGCAGTCGTTCGAGAGGAGTTATTCAGCCGCGATGCAAGACCGAGAACGCAGTTAGGTGACAGGCAGTAGTATCAATGGGCCAGAGTTCGGGACTGGCCCAGGCAATCAGTTGAATCCCTGCTGCCGGAAGGCGACAGACAGGAGCGATGTCGAGACGCGAGAGCAGTCAGTCGTGTGACAGGAACAGAACAGTAGTATCGCCAAGTCGGGACGCGAAGCACGAGATCGAGTGGGAATCAGTCAGTCAGTCAGTCAATTGTGATGTCACCTAGGAGAGAACCCAGAGCCACAGTCGAGAATTCATGTGAAAATGTCCGAGACAAACCAAGTAGAAGTGCCGAGAACTTATGAGTTCATTCCCGAAAAAGTAGTGGCAGTATCCGAGGCGGAGAAGTCGAGAGCCCGAGACGAGTCGTGGCAGACGTCGACGTAGGAGAGGGGACGCGAGGTCTCCGACGAGGAACGCCAGCCGACATCAAAGAAAAATCACAAGTCCAGGGAAACCAATCCCAGACTTCCGAGAAGGGGAGCCGAGCTGACCCAGCTACTTCAACCTAAGGCGAAGACGAGTGGTGAGCTTCAACCGCTAAGCGCCACATCGAGCGAGAGGGAGAGTCCAGCAGGACGTGGTAGGGAGTCAGTCGAAGCCGAAGGAAGAAGCCAGCTGAGTACAGCACATCAACGAGAGCCAGTCCGAGGGCCCAAACCAGGGTCATCCAACTCACCATGCCTCAGGTACCAACGAAGACAACTCACCGAAAGCCGCAGTCACAGATAAGTACAGAAACGTCTCCCTTCAACAACCGTCCCCGACGCATAGTATTCAGCCCACCAGCCCTCCAGACTTACGACTAGAGGGTGTCTCAGTCTCGCCAGTGTGTGTAATAACTATGTGACCTTCTGATCAATAAAATCCTGGTGTGTCAAATAACGGAGAATACGAGTATTTGTTTACCCCTAAAGCAACATCCTCGGGTGCCCTTAGTCTGCACTAATAAAAATTAACCATATGAACTACTGGCCACTCGCTGTATAACTCAGGTGGCCGAGTAGCGACAAACTTTGTCATAAGATATTTTTGAAATCTCTGAATAAAATATTAATAATTTTTTTTTTATATAAATAAGATATTAAGTCTGGTAAGGCTTTGACATTTAAATATACTTGGGTGTACCAGCTCACTTAAAATAAACGCAATAAACCTTGATAACATGGAAACAAAACAGTGAGTTTCGGCAACGTACAGCCAACTCGACATTTTTGTGCTGAAGCGAGTTTGGACCCCTGGTAAATCTTTCAAAAATACTTGTCAGCCACCAAAGAAAATTAAATTAGCATTGAAAAATCAGATATATATAATTACAACAGATTTTTAATTTGGAAGGTAATACTTTGTGGAAAAGTACAACTTCTCTCCCATAATTTTGTTTACAATAGTATACAAAACTGTAGATTATGATGAACGTAAGGAAGAAATATAACGTATTGAAAAAATGCACTGAAGCTAAAAAAAAAAAACTGCAACATTCCAACAACGTATCCCGACAACAAGCGTTTTATGAGNACGGAGAATACGAGTATTTGTTTACCCCTAAAGCAACATCCTCGGGTGCCCTTAGTCTGCACTAATAAAAATTAACTATATGAACTACTGGCCACCCGCTGTATAACTCAGGTGGCCGAGTAGCGACAAACTTTGTCATAAGATATTTTTAAAATCTCTGAATAAAATATTAATAATTTTTTTTATATAAATAAGATATTAAGTCTGGTAAGGCTTTTACATTTAAATATACTTGGGTGTACCAGCTCACTTAAAATAAACGCAATAAACCTTGATAACATGGAAACAAAACTGTGAGTTTCGGCAACGTACAGCCAACTCGACATTTTTGTGCTGAAGCGAGTTTGGACCCCTGGTAAATCTTTCAAAAATACTTGTCAGCCACCAAAGAAAATTAAATTAGCATTGAAAAATCAGATATATATAATTAGAACAGATTTTTAATTTGGATGCTAATACTTTGGGGAAAAGTACAACTTCTCTCCCATAATTTTGTTTACAATAGTATACAAAACTGTAGATTATGATGAACGTAAGGAAGAAATATAACGTATTAAAAAAATGCACTGAAGCTAAAAAAAAAAAACTGCAACATTCCAACAACGTATCCCGACAACAAGCGTTTTATGAGNAAAAAAATGCACTGAAGCTAAAAAAAAAAAACTGCAACATTCCAACAACGTATCCCGACAACAAGCGTTTTATGAGTGGGTTAGTTGCCAAGTGGCGTAAGTCCAAAATGCAATGTTTTCAGGAAAGATAGTTTGAAGTTCGTAGCTCTCTGTAAATTCAGGGAATAGTGTATTAACTACCTACCTCATGCAATGGAAAAAATAACTTTGGGGTATGAACTTCCAATGTAAACTCAAATATCAATTATCATAATATTGTAACAGCCTCACAACAGACAACTTCGTACTCTTGTTTTTCCAAAAATAGCACTTTTGGCTCTCATGAAAACAAATGTGAAGAAGGAAGATGAAATAAATATGAAAATAAGTAAAGACATGCACATTAGTACTTTGTATTATTAGTATAATCAAGTTCCCTTTCGTTCTCGCATTCCTCAGTATCTACTTGCAAGAAAAAATATATATTGCGCAAGTCTCCTGTCGCGTAAGATCAAAGCAACTCGAAGTGGACGATACAGTTCGCTACCAGACCCGAAATGGTTACAGACGGTTCCTCTGTCTCCCCGGAATTTGTCCAAGATCAGAAAATTTGTCAACGCGGGTCTTGTGTGTTCAAGCCACGTCCCGTACAGCCAACATGCTAACCTCATCTGTGACCTTCCGATCTGTAGTGTACACGTGCAAGGAAACGCTATGAACAGCCGCTCTCAAGTGGGAAGACCAACCTAGTTCACGTTTTGGAGTTTACGAGGACACAAGAACCTTAGGCTTACGCTGAAAAATGAAGCTGTGATTCATCCCAAATCATTGATTTAGTGTTAGTTATTACACTGAGTGCTAAAATACGACTATTTGCGTGCGTAGTGAGGCCAGTTTCAAAAAGCTAGCCAATCTCGGCAGCCTATTCCACAAGTATGATGCAGAGTAAAATCACGCCAGGCATAGGCGTGCGTAAGGGGTTGCAGTTGCGCACCCTAATGTAAAGGAGCCCTCTATTAATATATTTTGTAAAAAATTAATTAATATTTATTACTTACAAAAATGAGAGTAATATTANTAAAGGAGCCCTCTATTAATATATTTTGTAAAAAATTAATTAATATTTATTACTTACAAAAATGAGAGTAATATTACATTTAATCGCCAATATTTTGAAAGTTGCAAATTTGTAATTCTTTTTATTTGTGAATTGGGGGCCTGGGGGAGGGAGTAGAGAAANACCAATATTTTGAAAGTTGCAAATTTGTAATTCTTTTTATTTGTGAATTGGGGGCCTGGGGGAGGGAGTAGAGAAATGCCAGGCCTTATTTTATTTATTGAATTGGAATTTGCTATAAAAGTCTTATTAATGCTCGTCGAAGGTTCTTAATGATGCTATTACTTCGGAAGCAGTCGCCCTTATCGAGGTTTGTTTTGCGACATCAAACTTCAGACTCTCCGCACGCTGATGCGTAATCAGGCGCGGCCGGCGTCCCGTGCTCGTACTGGAGAAGGGCCGTCGTGACTGCTTGTGTCCGGANGCTGATGCGTAATCAGGCGCGGCCGGCGTCCCGTGCTCGTACTGGAGAAGGGCCGTCGTGACTGCTTGTGTCCGGAGCCACTGCATTGCCAAGCCAGCAGCACTCAGCAGGGATGTATTTAGCCTTGCAGTGCTGTAGCCGGACATTTCTCAACGACAAGGGGAGGAGGTTACACTGAAGGAAAGGAGGCAAGTTACACCGGCATCAGCGGCGCTGACACACCAGTTAAGGCGCCCGTCTACCTGGAACTTTTTCTCACGTTTAGGCCGAGAAGCGTGGGAGCGATAAGGGCGACACTGCCACGCGCATCAAGTACGCCATCGCCGCTAAGCGCAAGGCTCTGAACTGGCGTGCAGTGTTCTCGTCGTGCTGCGTGTACCTATGGGACTTTCAGCGGTGACCATATTATTTTATTAGTGGGAAGTCTT
>NQII01007763.1:0-26182 GCA_002778355.1 Clitarchus hookeri | reverse complement strand
CAGTGTTCTCGTCGTGCTGCGTGTACCTATGGGACTTTCAGCGGTGACCATATTATTTTATTAGTGGGAAGTCTTTAGGAAGGTTCAGTGCAGGCCCCTATAGTAGTTTTGTATGTATCTGATGCGTGCATTTTGAGCTACAGTGCCTTGGAAAGGCCGTTTTTAGTGGTTTTGGAGTACTCTGAATTGATGTTTATAACGTACGTGATATTTTGAAAGTACTTAACAGCTCTCGTCTGAAGTGTGTGTTCTTTTCGTAGATCAGTACGTTGGACGCACGCTTAATAGTTTCTTTGAAAAACGTGTATTTCGAACACACTGCAACGCAGTTCAAGCGCCAGGTAGACGGGCGCCTTAATTACGGCTTATACTAGGGGGAGAATTACTTTGCAGTATAATTTAATGCATTATAGTTATGACAACTGCATGTTTTATTACAATTAAAGGCTTATTAATACTTGTAATAGGCCTGCATATTGTTGACAACATTATGGGCAAAAGGTGGGAGGATTATAACCCTTAACCCAACCACCGGCTACGCCTCAGCAACCTCGGAAAACACAATTAGCGTATTATCCACTGGTATTATTAAAACCTGGCACACACTGCCCATAGTTCTATACTTAATTCGTACTTAATTCGATTAACGAAACTCTTTGAAATGACTACATTCGCCCCCCAGTCACTATTATTCTTTTATGGGTGCTCGATATTACTTAAGCACTTTTTAACTCAGGTTTTGAAAAAAAAAATATATATATATATATATATACATATGATTGTTCGTAACAGAATATTATGCTTTAGCGCAAACACTGTCTGGGTTATGCTCAGTTAATTTGGCAGAATGTTAGGAAATCAAGTTCAACATATAAACTTCTTACTGAAAGTGAAATGTTAAAATGAATGAAGGTGCATAAGCTCGGCTATGGGTTTATTTTTTTTTTTTTTTTCCGGATTTGAAAACTTAATGCGAATTGTTTTGCAAATAAAAAATTTCGCCCCTATGTAGCATTGCTGTTATAAGCGTATCAGATTTTCGCCCTTTTCTTTGTAAACAAACTGGATAATTGCAATCTCCATAAAATTAACATAATAATGTGAAGTGCTCCAAATTGTATTCTTATACTGTTAGAACCCACGGTAAAAATGAACTGTTCTTCGCACAAGAGAGGAAATTGAACGAAATTTGTCCGGATGTTGTTTTATATTCTATCGTAAACTAAATTTATAAAACCCTCAAATCACAAAATGAACTTATTTACACGTGACAATACAATCTAAAAAACTATATTGAAGTCAACTACCTTCATTTCGTTCTTAAATTAGATATTTGTTTTTATTAACAAAGCGTTTTTACGAAAGCTCAGTCCCAAACACAATTTATTTTTATTGCATGCACTGGTAAATACCATTGCGTGAACGATATTTGAAAAATAAAGTTTATAGGGCCTACTTAATATTTTGTAGGTAGAAGTTTATTTTATAATTCAGAGCAAGCACAAACTTTTAAACACAAATGAATAGAATTTCTCGATTTACCGCCAGATTAAAAGTTGTTTCTGGAACACCAGCGCACCTTGCGGCGGAAATTTTCCCTATGCCAAACTCTCCATAAAGTTTTTTTTCTTCCTAGACTGAGTGGAGAAGGCCTTAGCTTGGTTAATTTTTATTTATACTCGTATGAAAGATGACTGTGAAATCTTTCAAAGCGAAATCACGTAACTATTCTGCCAGTGTAATTTTATCGACACATTAACACAATTCACAAGGTCCACAGCGAAGTTAAAATTCACAATTGGTGGGAGGATACACAACGGGCTGGGAGAAGAAACCAAGCACGGCGGTGAAACGTGCTCAAGTAACCGCGAGCAGCCTGTACTTATAAAACTTTGTGCTGATACGAGACAAGTGTTCTTGTGACGTTAACTGCCATACTGCTGGAAAACACGAGCCTACAGCGAAGTGCCCGCAGTTCTTCAAATTAAAAATGAATCAACCTTTGTTGGGAAGGGGGAGGGGAGGTACTTTTAATACTCTGTATGATTGTGTTACTGGCAGTTACTTTTTTTTTTTTTTTCGCAAAGCCAAAGGTGAGAATTGTTTTCCTCTCTGGAATGGTAGTAGTAGCGCTCTTAGCGTACTACTCATGAACTAATGCAGAAAAGCGTAGGCTGTACTGACCATTGTACAGGTTTAATTTCAGGATTAAGTGAGTGAGTGAAGATATTTGGGCGGCTCTTAACATCGAGGTTTTGAGAGCCGATGTGTGTGAAGCGAGGTGAGTATGGAGCAGCGCCGGAATACGAGGGCAGGGGGAGCGGGAGATCCCCGAGAAAACCCTCAGATCAGCGGCATCGTCCGGCACGACTCCCACATGCAACAATCCTGGAGTGACCCCGCTGGGAATCGAACCTGTTTCACCTTAGTGGGAGGCGAGTAGTCTAACCACTACAACACCGCGACCCCTTCAGCATTAAGTAGAAGATAATTACGTACAGCACACACCGACTCTAAGGATGCTGAATAGCAATACCCTAACACTGTGCAACTTTCTCATATTGTAAACACGTGATGTTTTCTAACAAATGAAAGAGCTTATAGTTTTTGCAATACCGCATATAAGTTTCACAATGTACTATATAAAAAACTATTTAAAACAAGCTCTCTTGCATGCAATCACACGATCTACCTCAAAACAGCTATGTAGAACACAGTATATTTGTGCAGGGTTTTTTTTTTTTTTTAATTGTTGAATAAAAGGAAGTTGTCGCATGTTTTCGCTACGTCACTTTCCCTAATGTTTCGTAACATTAATTTCTTAAGCTTATTTTAACATGAACTAATATGATACATATCAGTTTCCCCTATTTAATTGATACGTAAATGGCCTGCTTTATCTTTATAACATTGAATTTTTTTTGTGTTTTGCAAACTATATAACATATGTAATGAAATATTCGTTTATGGTTCTCTCTTCGTGAAGTAAAGAAACACCGTAACATCGCGAATTTTACCTACTGCGAAATTATGTATACATTTTTTTCTGTCTTAACCGTTCGCAGGTATTCTAGACATAAATACGTGTTCATTAAAAATTTTTACTCGCTTATGGAATTATTGCTGCGTGCAATTTTGGTTTATGTATGCTCTTTAAATGTGCTTAAACGAGCGCAAGTGTGCGGAAATAAGGAAGTACATTAATATTAACTCTTACTCAGATAGTTAACTTCATGTGCACTACGGCCGCTATTTAAAAGCTATTTGTTCATTGCTTTGCCACAAAGTTGTACATTCATCCATGTTGTACGCTAAACGACGTCAGTACTACAAAACGATTCAGTGCCGTACTCACAGAAGTCACGAGGGATTTCATGCAGGTGCGCATTGCTTCCGCGTCTCTAACACGCAAATTAGCTCCAGTTCCGCGGGTCTCAGCATTTAAACATATATTCAATATAAAATAAACCACAGGAATTGCTATAAACATATAATAAAGAGATCTGTTCTGGGATATAGTTTTCCCAAGAAACTGGGAATTATGAAAATAAAAACTGCTCATTGCATGAGTGCCATTCACAGTTTACGTTTTCACATCGCAGAAGGAGGTATTTAAAACTTAGTCAAAAATATTGTTATCTGCTGAGATCCGTGAATATTATTTCTGAATGATAAATCGAATAAAAATGCACGTGTTCTCTTTATTAAGTCTACGTGTTTTTTTACATTTTGCTAGCCGCGTCGTAATAAATTTGCCTCGTCTGAAAGTAATAAGCATGTTGATTTCGAAGTCTGATGACGGTTGTGTGACTGCAACAGGACGAGAGTAACGCGACTGGGAACAGATTGTAGTTCTCAAAATACTGTTACTTAATATATCCGCTTTATTTTTTTTTATATTCGTCGTTTTTCGTCTCTTCATTTGCTGTGTTGCATATTTTTCTGTCATTTGTTCTGTTTTATTTTGTGCGTGCTGGAGTGGGTCGTATCTATTTAATCGTTTCTTATGTCACATATTTTTTTCGCGTAGATTGGTACCAATATTCAGCGATGAATGCCAAATTACTTTATTTTGTTGTGTCATTTCTTAATTTTCTTTTTATATGATATCCCCATTAAATTTCTGACGTCTGTCGGCTTTTTGATATTGGCAGTTTTGGTTTATGAAGATGTTTTTTTTTCCCATGACCATTCTTGTCGTATTGTTGACCTAGATAGTGCACACTATCCTATTAACCCAGATGAACGAGTCTTGTTCAAATAATACAACTTCGAAGCGCACCACTTATGAGTTGACATTTGAGTTTTGGAACGCGGATGCTACAGTGTATGTGTGTCGCATGCTCAGTGTTCTTGCGTTTCACTATAAAACGCCCGGCAGTACGGGAAAGATGGCTGGATGCTACTAAACCCATGCAAACAGGATCTGCGAGCGGTAATTCAGGTTTGCCGGCTGAGTGATGCAAGTCCGCGGAGTTTCGTCGGAGAACGGTCACTGTGTACGGAAGAAAGTGCGTGTCGAAGACGAACTTTACTGACCGGTCGTTAATGTTCTGCAAGAGCCGGCATGAAATGCGGATCTGCTACGACCCGGCCAGAAGAAGCACAAGAGTAGTGGCACCTGTTTGTCACCATGAGACTTTCACCTTTTCCGATCGTTAAAGAAATTCCGAAAGGGGCAAAGATTCGACACCAACGTGGACGTAAATAATGAGTTGAGAACTGTTTCAAGAGACAACACGAAATCTTCCTTCGCGGAAGAAAATAACCGTCTACCCCAAAAATGGGGGCGTCTAACTGAACGCCACGTCTCTGATAAACATTGTTTGCAGTAAGCTACTTTAAATACTACTATTTGCTTATTTCTCCTTTTTCATTTATTCCTCGTCCAGTTAATACACAACTCGAACGGGTTTCATCTGAAAATGCTGAATATATAAAATAGTTTTGTTAATTTCTGTTATTGTATGTAATATTATTTTAAGAATTTATTTACTACATAAACAATTACGTTAAAAACAAAACCAGAGCGTGTTATTTGCTACAGCAGACTTCTCGCATAAGGTGACGAGTTGCGTTATAATATGTTAGAACATGACTAAAAAATATGTTAAAATATTATAAGTTAGGAGTCTGCAATTACTTTTTTATCTGCCGCTTAGGAATGTCGTTCTTAAGTGGTACCAAACTAAACTTTCTGAACGCGCGCCGTAAACAGGAAATCCGGTCAACCAACTACCAAGAAAGGCAAGGTTGCTAAAACCAAATAAGGTTACAGTTTTACGGATCGCCCACGCAATGAGGAAGGCGTGCACTTGATTGCTGCTCATAACAACTTGTAAGATATATGGGCTGTTCACAGTAACGTAGGCGCTTTGAAAATAAACCTTTAAAAAATAATCGCTGTTTATAGCCACGTAAATACTATATTGCCGGCCATTATAATTGCAACACAAAGAAGAGGAACGTACCCGAATGAAAGTACCCTACGCATTCCCACATTATGGGAATGCGTAGGGCAGAGTAGGAAAATGACGTGATTTGTTGTTCAGCCGAGTGTTGCCACACATGCGCCAATTGTGACTCTGATAAGCGATATATAAGCGGAGGTCAATGAACCACAGAGAGAAAGAGGTGGTGGCATTGTTTTTCCCTGCCCGTGTGCGTGTTCACAAAATGAGTGAATACTCCGCGTCGAAGAACACAATCATACGAACAGGTTTCAACCTTCAACCACGGGAGAATCGTGGCCTATCTGTGATTGTGGATTATCCTATCATGAAATTAGTTTTCACGTTGAAAAAAAAAACAACCACAGTGAGGCGGATATTCTCCAACAGTCTTAGCTACTAACATGCATGTCGGAGGCTCACAGAACTGTGAAGGAGCTCGCGCTGGCGTAGCGGGATTTGGGGGCTCGCCAGAAAAAGAAATGGATATGGCATCAGTGGGTCGAGCTGCTGACCGACGTGCAGGAAGCCAACGACCCGTCGCACTAACGACCTGCGGTGTCTGAGCGGCTAGACTGCTCGCCTCCTACCAAGATGAACCGGGTTCATTGACCAGCCGGGTCACTCCGGATTTTCGCAAGTGGGAATTGTGCTGGACGATGAGGCTAATCGGCGGGGTTTCTCGGGGATCTCCAGTTTCCCCCACCCTTGCATTCCGGCTCTGCTCCATTCCCAACTCATTTCACCCTCATCGGCTCTCAAGACCTCGTTGTTAAGAGCCCCCTAAATCTCTCAACTCGACTCAACGCAAGGACAGACATCTGATGCGAATGGCGTTTACGGACCGTGCAGCCACATAAAACAGTTGCTCAGGAGTTCAGGCATGTGGCACGTCAATCTGTGTCCGCTTGCACTGTGCGGCGGTGTCTGTAGCGTCAAGCGCCGATTACTGCGGCTGTCACTGACTGCTCGCCACAGGCGCCTGCACTTGCAATCGTGCGTGGAACGTCAGGCCTGGAGGTACGAACGGCATGTCTTGTCTTCTCTGAAGCATCCCGCTTCTGCTTGCAGCATCACGATATTCGCATCTGTGTCTATCGGCACCGAGATGCACGTTTGGCCGATTCCTGCATTATGCACCGTCATACCGACCCAGCACCTGGAGTTATCGTACGAAGTGCCTTCGGATTCCAATCCCGCATGCACCTAGTCCACATCGCTGATACGCAGACCAGCAACCGTTACATCGCGGATGTGTTGGAGCCTGTTGTCGCCCCCTATCTTCATACCTCGTCCGACGGCTCCTGGATGACCACCATGCCACTCTGCTTCCTTGGCCTTCAAGTTCTCGGGATCTCTTGCCCATCGGAAATGTAAATGGTCCATGGTCGGACGACGACTGACCTGCCACAGGACACCCGCGGACACAAAGGACAACATTTGAGCACACATCGAAGTAGTATGGACGTAAATACCCCTGACGGACATTCAAAAAATACTTTGTGGCGGCCACAGAATATTTTGTTGGTATTCACCCTACCAAATTATTTTGTGGTGGACACAAAGTATTTTGTAGCCACTACAAAATACATTTTTAGTGACTACATAAGTTTGGTGGTGTCAACAAAAATATTTGTGTAAACCACAAAATAATTTGGCGGGGTAAATACCAACAAATCATTTTGTAGCAGCCACAAAGTATTATTTTCTGTGCAATTTTAATGGTTAGCAATGTATATTACACACTAGAATGCATGGTCCTTGTTGAGTTGTCAGCGAATTAATAATAAAAGATCTTAACTTTTGACAAAGTATTGCGAATATGTTTAAATTCATTGCCGTTGAAGTTAGTGTTTATTCTTTTATACTCATTAGAGTATGGATTTTGTTCTGAATTAGCGTTTTAAGCTATTCATACGTGAAAGGGTGGATGTGGGTAGCTAAATAATGAGTCATGATTCGGTAGAGCACAGCAGTATAAGATGGAGTTTATTACATAAAGGATTATACAATAACTATTTACATGACTATTGATCGGGGGAGCTTTAAATTGTATACCAAGATGCTAATTAATTATATTAACTGCTAATCACCTGACGCCATTACTATTACAATCTAATTGGAAAGTCCCCACCTTGTTCATGTTACCGGAGGCTAATTCTAGGAGGCGGTTAACGACGGCCGGACACACCCATCTTGCGTGGTCTTCTCTCTGGTCGGGTCGGACGATGAAAGACGCCACTCCCAGTGTTACGCTGGCCTATATCGGGCGCATTGTTTAATATATTTTGGCCCCGTTTACTGGTCGGTGGGGGGGATTTCTGCAACTGTCTTTCACAAGGTGTTGTTGCAATCACGCTCGTGTCCTGGTTTAATGTTTGAAGGTGTGATCAGGCAGGCCGTTCAGCTAAGGCCTCATCACATCATAATCTGGTCGAGTCAACCGCGAGTCCGAGGGGGTCGTCCGATAACGAGGCCTGGGTGCGAGATTAGGGTGAGCTCCTTCTTTATCATGTTCTCTCTAACCTAATTACCTTCCTTTTCCACTCTCTCTCTCTCTCTCTCTCTCGTTAGACTCTTGTCTCAATTATCTATGTAACAATTTATAACTGTTGAAGAAAGTAAAGACTCTATTAACTCTTTCTATAAATCCTCTTATTCTGAGCTTACCCTAATTCATTATTCTATCCCTTAATATCCTAAGAGTTTATGAGCAGGTAAGGCTCATGAAAATTTGCTTGTTAGTAGCACATTTACACTCAGAATAATTTCACAGTTTTGCTTGAGTGGTGCATGTACAAAGTGATCAGGCCTATCCATGCCAGTGTTATGGCGGAAGGATATAAAATGAAAAGTATAAGTATATCGTGAGCAAGGTTTTCAAAAGTTATCGATTAACCATGAACATCCTGTACCTAAAGATAGTACTTTCTTTTGACGAAACATGACGACCAAATAAATAATTATAATAATAACTGTTAAGGGGAAACAACCACCGAATAAAGTTTCCCTATGTAGACCCCAAGGAACATGTCTATGAAATGTGGCGTGGAATGGGATCCTAAGTTGTACCGACGATGGAATGCAAGACCGGGGGATACAAACTAGAGTACTCCGAGAAAATCCACCCTCCATGTCCGCCATGTTCTATGGATGCGAAACTCCGTGTGTGACGTCACCAATATTCGAACTCGGATCGACGTGATGGCAGGCTACTTACTTTAGTGACATGAACCCTGGGGTCTCATAAACATAGATATATTTTCATATATTTCTCTCTCCTGTGTCTTTCTCTCTTCGGGGCCGCGATGGTGTACTGTAGTTTCTTCGGATGGTTTGGACCAAACCTTTGAAAAGTCACCCTAGGAGTAATATGTTAACCGGTTTTTTTTAATAACGTGTATACCACAAGTATGTAACACTAATTAACTTTATAGTATCATATTTTTGAATAAATGAAACTTTAACTTAGTATCATCTGTAACTTGTAATATTTATTTCGTATTTAATACGAATTAAAAACTGCGGGAGCAGTATCGTGTTGGCAATGGCTAGTAAGAAATAGTCCACGGTTAAAATATTGTTTTAACCTAGTTTTTTGGTATGTTATTTGTAAATTAAACGTTGCCTATTAAAATATTTAATTTTTTAGGTAGCACTGAAGGAAACATATTTCATTGTTACAGTTAAGAATATCAGCGCAACATACGGTGCGTAGGCCATGGTGACATGGTGTTTTTTTTTCGACCGAGGAAGAAACTTGAATAGGCGAAGCGGAGCTTGCCGCTCTCTCTTTCTATCTCTCCCTTTCTCTCTCTCTCTCCTTCTCTCTCTCACACACTCTCTCGGGAAGTTTCTCGCCGCTAGTAGTAGCAGGAAAATAATACATGTCTTCAATTTCAGCATATTTAATACTTACTACAGCAAAAATAACGATTTTCAAATTTGTAATTTACAACTGAAAATATATTCAGAAGTGATGGCGGGACGTTTAAAATCCGAAGTTGGCAGAAGTGGCGACTGTCGAGTGGCGACATGACGTGGCGTGTTGCTGGTTGCTGAACGGAGCGTTAATTTTTCTTGCTCCAAAAAATATTCAAATTACCGCATCAAGTTCGTACACATTGTTTTTTTTAACCTACCTGGGCAAGTAACTATGTTGTGATAAATCAGTGTTTCCATGGCAGTAATAAATATACTGTTACGTGTGTCGTCACCGCTGGGTGTGAAATGGTGTGGCTGCATCGTGGTCGTTACGCTGGTCCAGAGAGAGAGAGAGAGTGTGTGTGTGTGTGTGAGAGAGAGAGAGAGAGAGAGAGAGAGAGAGAGATTGCTAATATTGGACGTGCGAAATTTATACTTTTTAACTGTGAACTGTTTTTATGACGAAGTTAATTATTTAAATTCACTTCTGTTTATTTATCACAACCCTGTAACATTGCCCTAGGTGTTTGAAACTCAGTAGTGTAACGAGCTTATGTTTCTGTGATTTGAATGTTTGCCACAATCCCAACAAATTTCAAAGCCCAGCCAGAAATTTAAATAAATAATTAAATAAAACTAGTAAAAATTAAGTAACTATGCAAAGAAATATGAGCGGAATAAAAGTTACGGTAGGCCTATTTGTACGCATGTTCATTACTATATTTTACGTTTCTCGCTGCTAGGTCAAAAAAAAAACCGACACGAGTTACGTGCTTGAATTTATTGTGTTTTTCATTGGACTGGTTACTCTTCTGTTTTAATAAATATTCCAACTAAGGCCATCCTTTTACCGAAATAACCCAGCACATATCAATATCAAGAGGTTAAATACTAGAGTTCTTTACCCCATAGTTGTAACAGGATTAAACCCAGTCGCGAAAAAATATTGACGTGTATTATGTGTAATGTGCTTTATTGTGTATAACATATGTTAAAAATGTAAAATAATAACCGTAATAACTATGGTCAATACAGACATTGTCAGAAAGTCATAAAGCTGACCTAAATATGGTTATAGGCCTAAATTGTGAATATTCGTACGCAATGGTTTTTGAAATATGACAGAATTCCTAGAACAGCCGTAAACAGTAAACAAAGTATTTGACTGTTAAAACGTAGAACTCACATGGTAGGGTTTATGTTTACGTGTAGTGGAAGTATACGTAATCGGTAACCAAAAATAGAAATTTAGCAGGTCTTCATAAAAGTGTGAAGTAACCATGAATGGACTATAGTCACAGTATTTGCCTCCGATCAAAGCCAATTGCGTTCGATTACCGCCGGGTTCCCCCAGATTTTTGCATGTGGGGAAACGTGGCAGACGTTGGCTTTGGCCGGCGGGTTTTCTCGGGGTACTATATTCCTTCCATTGCATTCCTCTGCTGCTTCAGGTTCATCTCATTTCATTCTCACCAGCGTTACAGACGTCGCCGACCAAAACAACTCAATTTTCTCTCTCTCTCTATCTCTCTCTCTATCTCTCTCTCTATCTCTCTCTATCTCTCTCTCTCTTTCGGAATACGTGATACCATTCCAGTGCCACAATCCACTCGTGCTGCACAGTTTGGCTGGGTGACTAATTGTTTCCGAAGAAGCGTTGGATAGCAGTAAGCTACAGTCAATTCACGGTTACCTCCAACTATTCTGATGATCTGTTAAAGTCCTACTTTCAGGCTGTTCCTCCGCCTAATGCAAACAAAGCTTAACCGAGTCTGGAAAATTACATCAAAGGGACAGTGCACCGCACCCTTGCGCACTCAGTGTTATATAATTGTGTATAAGAATTATTTCTTACTAGGCATTACCAACACACACATTTTCTCCCTGTTTTTATTCATATTAGTTATAAATGAAATATTATAATTTATAGTTAATATATAAGTATAGGTTTAATATACCCAACAATAAGGTATGTTTATTTTAATACAAGTATAAAATGCTTGTGATACATTACATATTTTGGAAACAACTAAGCATATAATAGATGGGGTAATTTTTCAAAGGCTTGATTCAAAGAGTGTGAAGAAGCCGCGAAGAGACTATAGTTCGCTTGTAAATGAGCACTTCTCAATTCAATATTTGAAACAAGTGCATGTTTTTTTCATGATTGGAATATTTATTATTAAATATGGAGGTGAGGCGGAGTTCTGCCGACAACTTCGTGAGGTGATTCCTTACGCAAAAGCAAGTGGGGAATATTTGGGCGTGGCTCGTAACATCGAGGTCTTGAGGGTCGATGAGGGTGAAGTGAGGTTAGTGTGGAGCAGCACCAGAATGTAAGCGTGGGGAAACGGGAGGTCCCCGAGAAAACCCTCCGACCAGCGGCATCGTCCTTCACAATTCCCACATGCGAAAATCCGGGAGCGACCCCGCCGGGAATCGAATCCGGCTCGCTTAGATGGGAGGTAAGTAGTCTGGCCACTATACCGCCGCGGTCCCGTCGTATTTGAAAGAAATTGCAACGTGCCTCTCCTATGACTTGAATAAACACACTACCTGAAACCAAAACTTACGGTTAAATAATTTTTGGAATTTTGTACGAATTAAAATTTAGTTTCAAATCCCCATACTTATGCTTAACGTTATGATAAATACTATTGTCCATATTGTTGGTAGTTTTATCAAGTTATCATCGATACCATGTCACAAAACTATAAAATATCCTCAAAATAAAAACTGTTCTTGATCAGAATTCACTGACTTCCCAGCGACTCTCTGCGCTTGCTTACGCAATCGACAGATACCGAAAAAAATTTTCTGTCCTCAATAACATTTGTGCGGTGTGCT
The DNA here is from genome assembly GCA_002778355.1 of Clitarchus hookeri. Lineage (NCBI taxonomy): Eukaryota > Metazoa > Arthropoda > Insecta > Phasmatodea > Phasmatidae > Clitarchus > Clitarchus hookeri. The sequence continues at coordinate 13,961 of NQII01007763.1, read as the reverse complement.
TTAACTTCGTCAGAAAGCGTTTCAGCCGGTGTAATTTGCTCCTAAATTCCCGTTAAATTAATCTCTGAAGATGATTCCTCAAGAAAGTAGCGTTGGTATGCGGGAAAGAGTTGCTAGTGGTGAAATAGAGACAGCTTCTAATTACGAGCGGTGAGGAAGACAGACGGCTTTGTTTGTAGGTAGTGATCGTGATTTCCATTCATGGCGGGAAATCTTACTTAAACTGAGCGTAATTGTCTGAATTATTACTGTTGATGGTTTTCTAAGGTACTGAGGTGAGGAAGTTAATGACGTATTTGTATAAAGATGTAGGTTGTTGGGAGATTGATGCAACACTATTTTTTACCAAGAGTAAATAACTTCAGATTTCGTAGTAAAAGTAATGTTATAAGTGGGAAATAATTTTGACTAATAATTTCGTACACTGTGAGCGTTTCCATAAGTGAAATAATACTGCCGGCAAAAGCATTTATCTTTTGACATTTCGATTCCTGAAGAAAAAAAATGTATTTTATAGTTATGATGGCGTTACCGGGCCTTAGTTCGACAACTCGTCTGAACGCGCCCTTGCATGCGTGATAAGGGCCTGAGTTTTCTAACTTAGCATTTTCCTGATCAAGACTACACACTACTCGCCGTCTGGAGGTTTGGGAAGAGGAAACAAAGGCTAGTGAGAAAATGTTCTCTTAACTTACTCGCCTCCCACCTAGGTGAACCGGGTTCCATTCCAAGCGGGGTTGCTTCTGTATTTTCGCATGTGGGAATCGTGCCGGACGATGCCGCTGGTCAGCGGATTTTCTCGGGGATCTCCCGTTTCACCGCCCCCTCATTCCGGCGCTGCTCCACACTCACCTCGCTTCACTCTCATCGGCTCTCAAGACATCAATGTTAGGAGCCGCCCATATTTCTTCACTTCACTTCTCTTATCTTCTGTCGTCCCGCTGGTTTTGACAGGGAAGAATTTTGAGGTGTGGAAAAATCCTCGCCCGTGCTCCGCACGTTTTTGACAACCCATAAACCTTCAGTTCATCAACGAATATAAAAAAAATAATGCCAGAAGAAGAGTACGTTCAAAATAAAGTTCTAATTTACAAAGTTCCAAGCTAGAAAGTTTATAAATAAAACATTATTTACTACCTTTACTACCTGCACTTATTGATAGCAAATTTCTATTTGTTTTGACAGACGCCAATACATTGCAGTGCCCGATTTAATGCGGACAGCGAGGGACTCTTTGTCGTGGACAGTTCAGCCCATAAAAGAAGCTGTCTTTAAATATGGTACGTCAATCTTGCGTACCTACGTCAGGTTTTTGGAATTCATCCGGACAATTTCCTACAGATTAGGTAGGTATTCGCGTAACTTAAAAAAGTGGATTATTACTTTCCTGAGCGCAATATTTTGACTTCTCTATTTTTCTTAACTTGGAGGTTCAAAATAACAAAAGAGGGTGGTGACAAAATTTATTTTGATTTGGGCAGTTAGAAAAGCTGTTTTGCAAGATTTGGAGGAACTAATGCGCATCAATCCTGATCTCCCAAAGCCAGGATTTGGCTCTACCACTAACGGGAGCTCTGCGAGAACATTTTATTTGTGATCCACCTACACTCTAAATGTGAATTAATGAGAATTCCACTGTTTAAATCAGTTAACAGCATCTGACTTATTCAACTGGCATTTTTTCACTAATTCATCTGTTAAAGATGAATAAGTGAAAAATATGCCAGTTTTCCTTCACTTATTGATTCAGGTGACATTTTACACTAATTCATCAACCATTTTATTCGTTGTTTTTCAGTGATTTGTTTTTTGACTGATGGATCAGTTAAACAAGGTACGTATTCAATGAAATAGCAACGCATAAACACATCTTTGATAGATAAATACATGGTATCCCAAATGTTGTAACATGCTTCTTAAAAGTTTTTAAATTTTTACAGACGCACAGCAAAACCATGAAAATTGTACCAGAACAAAATATGGAGTCCAGGATTGAATTCCGAAAGCATTTGTGTTTCCTCGACTGCACACGATTTACGTTAAAAGGATGCGCATGTCTGGTCGTCGTGCACTTTACCCACTGTGCGAATAAAAGAAGCCCGAACAGCGCTTGGGACAACCCACAAGCTTGTCGGGGAGATAGTCAATTTTCTACCCATCCAGACGTGTGGTTCGTTCTTGGTTTCAACAGCAGCATCACACGACTGACATGCTCGTCGAGTCCGTGGTATTTGCTGGGTACTCGAAGAGAAAGTTCGCCAGAGTATGCGGAATAGTTCCGGTCTTGCCGTCTCTCATCAGAAACTGAATAACATTAACACGAACGAGAGTGAATGTCTGAGGAGCGAGGTATAGCCGTCCTTTGTCTGGCGTAGGAAAAGTAGGAATGGAAGGGGTAGGGGGCAGCGGCCAGATGGATGGAACGTAGTTCTGCAGTAGAAATCGACTAGACTAGTTACCAGCGCACGTCTTCTATAGCCCGTGCATAGATATTTACAACTTTTCTGAAGCTCTGCTGAAGTTCTTCTTCCAGGCGCTACTCCACCTCATGGAAACAAAGCTTAACTAAAACCCGTATGCCACGATAAAATTTTCCGTACAGACTCGGGCGGAAGCTTCCACGATACCTGCCACCTGAGCCTGCATGCAAGCAGTTATAGAGGGTTCTTTGGAATAACCTATCCAACGATGCTTGTTGCCGCGCAAGTAAAATACGAGTGCATTTTTTATGATTTACTTCTGCAACTGTGGTTCAGGAACAATTTTCACTCACGACTTCAGCATTATGTGTTTGTTGCCCAGCGTTTTGTTGTTATAACTGCGACTTTTATGTAAAAGAAACACGAATGTTTACCTTAATTTCCACACAATATATTAAGTAAGCATTTTTTTTTTTTTTTTTTTTTTTTTACTATTTATCCATCTTTAATAATTTTACGCTCTTTCACAAAATGCAATAGACAAAATGACTCTACGAACCTCTCTCTCTGATTGGCTAAAATTTCAACCTTGTAGGAAACCTTCTATCGAACATTGCACACGACCAATTACGAAAACGCCCATGAAAACGGCCAGCAGTCGGCCAAATCTTCCATGGAACCATCCATACAAGCGGCCATGCAGACTTGCATGGAACTGTCCAAGGAATCTTCCATCGAGGCATACAGGCTTAAGTCTATAAAATTACGTCGAAGGCACAACGCGCCGTATTCTTGAGCACTCAGTTTAATAATATTTTGCATTATAACTACTTATTATTAGGCATTACCAACACTCCTACTATATATATTTTTTATTTATATTATCTATAAATTATATTTTATTATTTATAGATAAACTATAAGTCTAATAGAGGATAAGATACTTTTATGTTTAACAGAAGTATAGATCGCTGTAAATTCATTACATATTTAGGAAATAACCAAATACCTCACAAACAGGGTGATTTTTTTAAGGGTTGATCCAAAAAGTGGGAAGATACCGCTTATAGACTTTACCACGAGAAGCATATAACGGTTGATGCAATTCACTAACATCATGCGAGTGACAACTATCAAGTCGTGGTTTGATCGAGTTAGGGTAGCAAACAATTTATTATTTTACGTTTTCGTCGTAATGTCAATTACAAGCTGGAAGAAAATATTTCATAGTTTCCACATATCACAAGTGTTTTTTTTTTTTTTTTTGGAAGAGAGAAACGAAATAAATAATACCACTTACGAAATATTATTAATGGAAATAGGTGTTATTTCAATTGGAACACACGTATTTGTTAGTTTACGTAAATACTGGAACAAAATGATGCCTCCTTGATTATGAATAAAGTAAATAAAAATTAGAAATACAATTTTTTTTTAGGAACAGTTACTAGTTTTGTCTAATATCTGTTATCTGCAATATTCTTCACGTTGTTTTGCTGAGTAGCAGTAAAGCTGTCTCGAGGAGTTTGCGTTTTTGTGAAGAAACTTACGTCCGTGCCATGCGTGTTCCCTGGGCTTACTCTTATTTATATTTCTGTGTCTTCCGATTTGTNGTGAAGAAACTTACGTCCGTGCCATGCGTGTTCCCTGGGCTTACTCTTATTTATATTTCTGTGTCTTCCGATTTGTATCACCGAAAACACGCAGCATACAATTTGTTTTATAGTGGCAGGCCTCATCTCGTGCTATTTTTGTAGGAGCGAATACAAAAAAACAGCTAGTTCACAGGTAACTGATCACTTTTAAAATCCCTGCTTATTTCCACTTCCTGCCCATATTGTATCCATCCGCGACATGTACGAAACATGGACCTGGAAATAATTACTAGCATCCATCGTCAGTCAAGGGACGCTGTCAAATTATCAGACATAGATATTTAAATATTACTTTAATTCTTATTATAGGCTGTTCACGGAAATGCAGTTTTGAAAGCACTTCATAAGAACTACTTGTATGCACATTGTGTATTCTTCCGCCACATGTAAAATTAACATTGTCATTGGCCAAATCACTTTATTCACGCTCAGCGCGTTCAAGTAAAACCGTGGAATTGTTAGAAAAGTATATATTTTACAAATTTATTAATTATTACACTTACATGCATTAAAAATAAAGTAAAGCAAGAGACAACATTTCAGTTTTCACAAATATTTTACTAACATTTTCAATTCAACGTTACGGCATTGAACTACTTTCCCTGCGTCGTTACCAACTTTACTGGGCACATGCCAGTTACTATGCGCTTTAAAATATATGCAGGTAGAAGTAATAATGTTTTTCAAAGGTTGATTTTTAAAGTGCTCAATTAACCGTGAACAACCAATAATATGTATAACGAAAGGAAACCAATGTATACCAGTCATTAACTGAACCATTTATTTCGGCATACGCCAATGCAACAGCAGCACATAAAATTTTGGACAGAAAAATAATAAAATCAAAATGAAGTACAGGCCAGTGTTGCAACTTAAACGAGGTGTTGCAATAGCGTGTGTTCAAAAACTAATAATCCAGATCATTTTAAGCCACACTTTTAATAAAACGTTATGACATAGAACTAATTTTCTTAATTTGCTGCCAACGTAACCGTATACGTTAAAATACACGCCGTGGCGGTAAGCTTTATTTCTCGAAGGTTAACTCCAGTAGTTTTCATTTTATTGTTAACAGATACATGCGTGCATAAGCGGTCTATTACGTAGTTTGTAATGAGTTTGCGCCGCTGATATACCATACTCAATTGTCTTTTATGCCACATGGTTATGCAAGGAAAGTCTTACGAGAATTGAGTTCGGCGCGTGAGTGCTCGACTCGACGATAGTGCTCTAACAAAGCTCACCGTGGAGGGGCTTAGATCCATCACCTGCCTTGCCTTCTCGTCACACGAGCGTCACGCCTTAGCGATTTCGGCTCTCCAAGGACGCATGCGTGCGTGCGTGTGCCAACACTGTCAAGGTCTGTAAGAGGCGGGAGCCTTCACGATTACACTCCGTGACTGTTCCACTTCTCTAAACGGTTAAGTGATTGTTCTGTATTTTTGTAGTTCACTATAGCAATTTTTGAAAATTGATGAAGATTTTTTTCCATGTTCATAAGTATATTCTGATAATCACCCTTGATATTAAAGGTGATTTAATTATTTTATAATTGTACCAAACGTTATTAAACCTGTACGCATTGTATGTAATGACATTTTCCTCGATTAAAAAAAATTACACCTCATATTTTTTAAAATAAATTTACGTCAATTCCAAAATGTTTTTGTTTTTCTGCAGCCACAATAATAAAATACTAACTAAGTTGACCAAATTAAAATATCTACACAACGTATACTAATGCCGTTGGCTACTGCTTGACATATATCTAATCGCCAAATAACAGTTCATGCACTTTAAAAAAATGCTTAAAATATGCAAATATATATATAACATACATATGAAAAAATGTTAAACATAACGATATTTTTGCATATTTAAAACATTTTTAAAAATGCAGGAACTGTTATTTGATGATTACATATATATCAAGCGGTAACCCACGGCATTAGTTTACATTGTAGTTTTTTCATCTGTACAACTTAGTTAGTATTTGTTATTATAGCTGCAGCAAAACACAACTAAATTTGGATTTGACATAGAATTATTTTTAAAAAATATTAATTATAAACTTATTTTATTCTAGGAAAATGTTATCACATTCAATGCGTACAAGTTGAAAAATGTTTGGTGCATTTAAAAAATAATTAATTTATTGGTATCAAACATCCGTAAGTCTTTGTAAAGTAACTTTTTTTTTAAATGTTATAATAGATGTTTAGCTATTTACCCTACTCTCCAACCCAATCACGAAATGCGAACTATCAACAAAAATATTTGCCAGAAATTGCAAATTATTAACTTTAAAATATCAGTACGAGTTTGTATTATTTTACAATTACCAGATAACAAGTAGCAAATATATTAAGTAAAAACCAGAAGTTACTGATATAACTAATGAGCCTACTTTCAACATGGATGCCAAGTTCTTAAATGCTGAGTTGGTTGGTAGGACTTGACTTCTCTTTGAAAGCACTAACATTAGGAATGAAACCAGAAACTGCAACAGAAGTGAGACAATTACAAATACACACGTGCCTTACCCGGGACTTGAACCCAGAAAACCTCGTACAATAAGCTAGCGTGCAATCGACTTCATTACGGAGGTCGGATTCGGAGCATCAACTACGTATTTAATCAGTATTATGTTTCGAATCATGGGGTTTATTATCGTAAATTATTTGCAGGGCCGTCAGTTTGAAAATAAGTGACTGAACCACTTAAAACATCCAAGTTGACATGGCGTACCATAGCGCTACACGTGTGAAGAATTTGGTGGAAATCGTTTGTTTAGTCTCTGACATATGGCATAAAAAACTTTATTTTCTTATTTGATGCTATCATACAAAATTACTTCTAATGTGTACTGTCTACATACAAAATTTTGGTTGAATTTAGTTAAATGGTTTAATATGTGTGGCAAACTTACCAAAATTATTTATGTAGCCGCCATTTTGAACATTGTTGTCTGGCCCATTTAAATCATGAAAGTTTACATGGCCTTCTGTTACATTTATGGTGTTCACCATTTGGTACAAATTAGTTTAAATGTTCCAGTGTAACATTTGGTGGGAATCGGTTAATTGGTCCCTAAGATATGGTATAAAACCTCCATAATTTTCATATGACGAGNGTGTAACATTTGGTGGGAATCGGTTAATTGGTCCCTAAGATATGGTATAAAACCTCCATAATTTTCATATGACGAGTTTCATAAATGGAGGACAAAAAAATTAATGTAGTAGCACATTCGATTATTGTATACTGCCAATATACAAAGTTAAGTTAAAATAGATGACATAGTTTCGTAGATATAACACACAAAACTAAAATGATTTTATAGCCGCCATTTTGAAATAAGTGTGTCATACTTAAAAAATACATATAATAATATAGCCTACCACAGTATAACATCTTCGCCAAATTTTGTAAGAATGGGTTGATTGTTTCCTGAAGTATGAGATGAAAGCTTTATTTTTTATTGGTAGAGCTATCATGCAAAATAGCAGATAAATCAGGCTCTAATAGACAAGTTTTATGGTTGTAAAATCCACTGCCAGCATACAAAGTTAAAATGAAATTTGTTTTGTTAGTAAAATATACTGAACTAAAATATTTGTATAATCACCATTTTAGAAATAAGTGCCTGACATATTTAAAACATACCAGTTTACACCACCCGCTGCAGTACTATTAGTTTGCCAAATTTGGTAGGAATCTGTCAATTTTTCCCCGAGATATAGCATAAAAACTTTATTTATTTGCATGGCACCAACTTGAAAATTGGAGGACAAAAAATGCACCATGTAGATACAGTTTATAGTTGTAATATCTACTGCCATCAAACAAAATTATGTGGGAATTGATCACAAAGTTTCGACGACATAAGCTAAAGTGGCTACATAACCGCTATTTTGGAAAAAAAAAAGTGTCTGGCATGCTTAAAACATATCAATTAACATAATTTGCATCAGTGCTACTTGTCTGCAAAATTTGGTAGGAATCGGTTAATTTTTTACCGAGATATGACATAATCACTTTATTTATTCGTATGGCGCTATCTTTCAAAATGACCGACAAAAGTAGTTATGTGTTGGTATATATGATGCTTGTAATAAATACTTTCAGTATACAAAATTTGGTCCAAATTGGTCAAATTGTACGGTATATATACCAAATAAACCTAAAATATTTGTATGACCACCATTTTAAAAATAAGTACCTTATCAAGTTCAATTACTTAAGTTTACTTGGCTTATCATAGTATTACTTACTTGCCAAATGGGGTGAGAAATTGTTATAGTTTCCAGATATTATGTAAAACCTTTATTTACCCATTTGGTACTATTTTCGTAAATGGCTGAAAAACAATATCCACCTCAAAATTTAATGCTTACCTGATGCTCTGCCAGCATAAAAAAATTGGTGTAAATCGGTTGAATGGTTCCCGTAATGACATATTGCCCAAAAAATGTTATGGTCGCCATTTTTAAAGTAAGTTCCCGGCGTGGTATAAAACTATAAAAGTCAGGTGTACTTACTAAGTATTATATGTGTACCAAGTTTGGTGAAATTCGGTTGACGCGTTGAAAAATTGAAAGGGGGGACACACACCCACACACATACATACACACACATACACAGTCCGTCCCTTCACTAGAGTATTCGGAAAGAAAGGAAACCTTAGTAGGCTAAAAATTGTAAAATGTAAAATTTATATTGTCATAAATTTTCTATAATTACTCTGAAACTGAAATTATGACACGAAAACGAATTACTTTTGAATTAGAGGCGAAGTCGAGCCTTCAGTAAACCTATCGCGGAGCTATGAGGCCGAAAAGGTGACAATTCATTCCCAGTTCACAACATCTCACGATTTGACCTTTTGATTTGTAGCCAGGGCGGTCGGAGTCCACTGCCATTATTAGGTATCTTCGATGTGTGCGTTATTCGAGAAACCAGGATAGCTCTCACGTCTGGAAGTTAAATAATTCCTCTAGAATACTACAGCAGCCGATGTTGCTTCGGAGGTGGTATATGACGTCACAAACCAGTCTGTCCGAAATTATCTTCCAAAGAACCAAACAGGAGGGAAGGAACGATGTTCCAGGCTAGCAGCGGAACTAGCCCTTCTGTTCCACAACGGAATAAACCAAACACTGGACAAAAGAAAGCATTCAATATGTTTTGATAATTTTCGGAAAAAGCACCAATCCAATGCATAAAAGCAAAAAGAGTTTTTAATTTTCCTTGTGCCGGAAAACCTTCAGACACATGTCTCCTTTCTTCAGTGAAAATTATTTTGAACTTTATGAAACATTCACAGCAGAGCCTTATCGCAAAACCCGTCTGGAGGCAGAATGAGATATTTTTTCTTCGAAAAGGAGTACACAGATTTTCTTTTCACCTTTTATAATTGGATCCCAAAATATATTATCTTTATTAAAAATGCTCCATAAAATTCCAGTACAAACATTTTTAGAAAAAAATATATTACAAACTTGATTGCATTATGAGACCATGTAGGTCTGAGTATATTAAAATTTGAGTTTATTAAAACATTACAAAAACAACCTTTCTGAAACGCATTTGCATGAAATATAAAACCTATTATAAAAAATACCACTTATCTTTGGCTATTATATAAATTTGACTATGTACCCATCCATCCATTCATCCATACAGCCACACCCCCTCCCCCTCGTCTAAGTTCCGATAAGCACTGTCTATAAGAGTCTCTCGGTCGTCTCTGCCCGAAAGCAGAAAGGCAACCCTATTTATTTCAAACGCCGGTCATTAAAAAGTCTCTAGAACATTTTAAAATATTCTTGGACGCCGCTTGGACGCTGCTTGGACGCATGCCCCACAGAAGGCTTCAGGAAAGGGTAAGTTGAGGGGGAGAATGACGTGACGTGTGGGTGATCAGAAGCTCGCACGACCACATGCAGACCAGCTCGCCAGTGGGCCACACGCAGTCAGACGGACCCTTCGTAGACCATCGCTCATGTATGTTCAACGTCTTCGTAAGCCTCCATCCTTCACGTAGGCTGAAACGTAGCTTGCAACTTGTTAATATTCGTGTAGGTAAACGTCGATGATGTGACAACCGTCACACCATTGTCATGTCTGCGTTACATGGGCGAAAAAGTTTTGATGTGTAAAAAAATTGCACATCAATATGTTTGGGATCAAAAGTGTTGCTGCTGAGAAGTTGTTGATGTTCTTGATAAATCCCATACGTGTTGTTTTAAAGCGAAAACGGCACCTCAGATTTTATTGTTCATGAGGCTTTTGAGGTGGCAATCTAAAAGTTGAGCTGAAAGGAGTTTTGGTCGGTGCTTAACAATGAAGTCTTGAGCCCCGGTGAGGGCTAAAAGAAGTGAATATGGAGCAGCTGTAGAATGCAAGGGTGGGGGAAATGGGAGTTCCCCGAGAAAACCCGACGGACAACGGTAACGTCCGCCACGTTTCCCACCCCACCGGGAATCGAACCCGAACAGAGTGGGAGGCGAGTAGTCTTACCACTATACCACCGCGATCCCGCGAGATGGCAATCAAAAGGTTCGCTGATATTCTTTTTATACTTTTTCTTAACTTGTTGTTATTATCCCAGAAGCGTGTCCACACTTTTATTTAATACCCTACGCTTGAATGTAAAGCAATCTTAGAATTTTACATAAAAAATTAGTAACTCATGTTATTTAAAACTTAATAAATTAAATATGTGATAATTTGTGAATCATTATCTGAAACCCTGTCATTTTGTACAAGTGGCATGAATTACTGCGCTCAGGAAGAAACATGTTCCGAGTATATTTTATATCATGGGGAGAAAAGTGGATACTCAAAATAACAGTGAAGTTCGGATGTTACGTCAAGCGAAAGTGCACAGAAAGGCAGGACAGTGAGCTCGGAAACGGATCCACTTGCAACGGTTTGGTGCTCATGAATCGCGAGTCGTACAGGAGATTGAGCGCCATCGATCCCAGCTTCGACCTCTTCGCCACGCCTTGTCGTGCACGGCCACCAAGAACATAACTCTCGGGGAAGAAAATTTGTTTTATTATTTCAGTGTTAAAAACAAATACCTGTATCAAATTTGCACATAAAACTTCTGGTGAGTACTTATGCCGATGAATGACTTTTCAAGGAATTGTCCACAGTAGCTCGTTTACCTTTGATTATATACGTCACCAGCTTAGTTTCCAAAGACAGTTGCCAGTTGACTGACGCTATCCATCAGTGGCGTAGCAGATACGAAGGCTTGGGGGAGCCTCTTAGATTTGATTGCCGAGCAAATTTCCCAATTTTCCCCTCTCCTCGGCCTCTCCTTCTTACTTGTTGACGGCCATGTGAATAAACTTGAGACTTCACCGAACTTCCACTTAGCGACATACAATTATACAAACCTTACAAACCTTTTACAGAATCCGAAACACCGACTTGAAGATCCTGACAAGAATTTTTATAACAGTTCTCCCCGTTCATTGTTTATACGTTTAGCCCCTGGAATTATTTCTGGAAACGATAACACTGTTGGAATTATTCAACTTAATTGCATTAGATGTGCATACGATTTGATAACAGGAGTGTATTCAAAAAAAGGCACCTGAGGAAAGACGGATGAGTGAGACTCAGCAGTTCCGAATCAGGTGTCATTGTTGCGCGGTTGAAATAAGCTGCAGTGCATATTGTTTGAACAACGTAGTAGCCCACTTATCAGTTGCGGGAGGTGAACTAGTATTTCATTTCCATGTATTTTATGCTGTCTATCATGTTTTCCTTGAAGGGGAATAAATTCTGATGTCTGACTAACAGCATAACTGGTGACGTTTGTGACATGCTCGATCACCTTGTGTAACGTGCTCCAAATTTTCTTCCGTTGGCAGAAATAATGGCGTGAACTAGACAATTTAGACAGCCTATCCACTAAGTACTGGCATTTATGTATTGCTTTATTACTTGGTGTTTTCTGGTAAGCGTGTGGTTTGAACGTAAATCACAGTGCTCCAGTACTCAAGTAGTCTGCTTCGTAATGGTTCTTTGGATTCGCCGCTATGTTCAACCAATAAGTCTACAAGGTATTAGTGAATTAAAAGACAAGCTGTCCCGGTAAATATAAACTTTTGAGTTTAAAATAAGGTACGCTGATTTTCGCCTTCTCAGCATGTCCCAAACACGAACTGACGAAACGATAGCAGAACTGTAAATATCACGTGATTTAAACGATTACGGTTATGTTCATTTTACTATTTAGACGCCTATCTCTATACAGAAACTTTATTTTTTAACTTGAACATATCCAAGTTGCATTGAAAATCGGTAATAAATAGCGTACCAAAATTGCAAGGCATGCACTTATCTCAACTGCGTGCTAACTGCGAATCGAGGTCACGTAGTTACGTCATTTCCATAGGAAATCCAGTATTTCTACTTTGGTACTCGAAAATTGTTAACTACGCAGATGGCATGATCTCTCATCTCCAAATTCCCCCAACGACCTGAACAATTACACGGCTTTTGCACATCATCTGCTTCCTCGCAAGGCTAACGAGTTTTTTCTAACTAAAAAGTTTTATCTGTTTGTTGTTTTAGCTTATTTAGTTGTTTTTTTAATTGAAACGATTTTATATTACCGCGAGGCAAGTTTTGAAAAGACAGCCCACATAATTATGTAACACTTGTAAAGCCAATCATCCGGCATGACCACACGCTCTTAGGTATATCTGTAGCACCCATATAAAAACGCCGATCACGAAACGACAAAACAAGACTGCCAATTAGAGTAATCTTTTTGTCTGCAGCGATTAAAACTGATGACTTCTGGCGTCGCTTGTAGCCATATGGGCAAGAAAAAAGATTTTGCGCCTACGCGTAGTCTTTAACAAAAACGGAACAGTCACGCCAACGTGACAGTAAAAAATATATATATTACATTGCTTACGTTTAATTTAATTAAAGTCAGATCACACTTTTGAACGTAACCCACGAAAAATAGTCCCTGCCGGGCAAATCTACAGTTATGTTGTCTGCGGGTTTTTTTTTTTTTAATTGTTTTCTGTATAAGATTTATTTTATAAATGTAATGTTAAAATTCTTGTGATCGACGCGCGGAGACCTGCTGGTAGAGTTATTTTTTTTTAATTAGGTGGTAGGACACACAGGTGGGCATAAATAAGAAACTAACCAATCGTATCCCGTAAATATGTGTATGGAAAATCCCAGCACCCTGAGCTGAAACGAAAGTGTGCCGATTGTCGTTTTATTTGCTTGAACCGTGTGTGTAACGGCGGAGTTGGTTAGCGCAGCAGCGTAAGATGCTATGAGTCGTGAATTCGAATATTGTGTAAGGTATGGACGTGTGTGTGTGTGTGTGTGCCACTTTCGTGTTTAAGTTAAATTTCGTGTGCGTGCTGTTCGCCGATTAGCCAACCTCAACCCATTCGTAACCAGCGGGCACAATTGTGCACATAATGCACAAGAAGGCTTCTCTTGGTAACGGCGGTATACTGCGAGGTTCACTGCCCAGTGAGATTCCCTACGAGTAATGTCATTCGTCAACCGTGCCACTGCCCTAGGTTACAAATGATTTTTGTTACTTTGGCCGAACACGAAGCCTACGCCTTACTGGTTGTGATAACTAAAAAAAGTGCTGGGTATAGCACGCATCAAACATTTTCTTATCTCCACCACATTTAACAATGAATGAAATTGGGTACGAAATTATTAAAGAAACAATAAGTCGCTATATGAATTTTTTTTTTAACGTGTAAGAATGACAAATTGATGGTTGTTGCCGTCCTGGCGCTAACTGGAGATGCCAGTGCTAGCACCGGATTTTCGCATATGGTAATCGTAGTATCGGACAATACCGCTGGTCGGCGGG
>NQII01007762.1:46764-89689 GCA_002778355.1 Clitarchus hookeri | reverse complement strand
CAAACTTCCTGTGCAACCAGTAAACATTTTCCTGTTCATCCTGTTCCTTTTTTTTTGTTTGTTTTTATTAATAAATAAGCAATGACTGTCTTTTTTTTTTAAAAGTTTCTAGGTGTTTTTGATTTTCAGACAACCAGAAGTTAAAATTTTTGTTAGTAAGAGAATTGCCACAAAATAGTATAGTCATCATTTATTTGCATGCTTTGTGGTTCACAGGATTTGTTCTTGGAAACTAAACTTCAGGTTGGAAAGTATTTTCTGTATACACCAGTTTTGTCTAAATGATAAATTTAGTGCAGATAAAAACTAATTTTGTTAGAAAACAGTAATATTTGCATCATCTGCATCTCAGTGCCTCCGTGTACTTCAGTTTTTCCTCTAATGTATATGATCGTAGGAGACTTGGTTACCAGCAATAGTGCTGCTTGTGTGGACTCTCTGGGGAGTAGGTGCAGAGAAGTTTCCCACCACTCTTACGTGTACGTGCAACCCCCACCCCCTTCCCAAGTTGGAAGCATTACCCAACTCAGCTGAGCATCTGGCTACCACTGATAACTCCGCTTATCTGGGCATCAACACTATCTGTCGGAGAGTTGCCCTCCAATTGGGGAATGAACCACTTGTGCCAGAGAGAGGCTCTGGCTCTCTGGGAAGCTTACCCTTCCTTCTTGCACACAACTTAGATGACCTTGTCTTACCACTAGAGCTTGTCTAAACCTGAGTTTCTACCTTGTTACATGTTCCACTGTAGAACAAGGAGTACAAAGGCTAATAAGATAGCCGCTGTTCAGGCTCAATGATCATGTGGGTCAGGAGGCTGACTGTCAAAGGGTCTATACTTACATGCATGAGCTAGCTACTTGTTTGCAGTCCAGAAACACCACTGCTACCTTCCTCCTGCCAGACACCATCCAGGACAAGCAGCGTCAATCTACCGTCCAGTGTGCTTTGACATGCCAAGGCCAGTATCACCTTTACCACCGACCCCTCCTAAGTGCTATCCACATTACATCAGGATTACACCAGCTACAGGCACTTGTAACTAACTAAGCCTGTCAGTACTGCAAACGCATTTGCTCCTACCCATGCTACTACTTTCAGCACTGCTATTTCGGCACCTTCACGCACTCAGAGGCGAGTTGTTTAGTTACCGGGGAAGGGCTCCACCGATTAAAATAACCCATCATTAGAGCAACTGCTTCCAGGCTCGAGGGGGGAGAGGNGTTACCGGGGAAGGGCTCCACCGATTAAAATAACCCATCATTAGAGCAACTGCTTCCAGGCTCGAGGGGGGAGAGGCTCAACATCCATACTAACCCAGGTTGCATGCCAACAATATAATCTATTTTTGTGGTGGTTGTGTTTAATTACATTTTTTTCTTATTTACNCTAACCCAGGTTGCATGCCAACAATATAATCTATTTTTGTGGTGGTTGTGTTTAATTACATTTTTTTCTTATTTACCTCCTAGTTAATCAACTCTATCCAAAAAACTTAGCTTTTTAAACTGTTTTTCAGTACTGTAGGCTTATCTGTTTTCTAAGCACAAAGTTGGAGTTTAGATATTGTATTTTTCTAGAGTTGTGACAATTCAAACAGGCTTCTACAAACTTTGAAGCTGTTGACCGAATCGGTGCTTCTGCCAAAGTGTAAATGGCAGATAGTTTTCCACCTATTTGAACAAAACAAAATGTTACTGGTTGTTCTGAGTTATTCTTTACTATATGTATATAATTGAGAAGACTTGCCTTTGTGAATAGTGNAATTTTCCACCTATTTGAACAAAGCAAAATGTTACTGGTTGTTCTGAGTTATTCTTTACTATATGTATATAATTGAGAAGACTTGCCTTTGTGAATAGTGAAACATTTTCTTTCAAATCCTTGTAATTTACGAAGAAACGTAGCTGCCTGTCCTTTTATGGGACTAACACCACATGTGGATTATACGGTGAATCAGATGGTTCCACAATTTCCTGCTCCTTAATCTCCTGAACTTGGCTCATAATGAGGTGCTGCCCCTGGGCAGACACTCAGTGCGGTCGGTTATACCCTGGCACGTTAGTGGTGGGCTAAATCTCATGTTGGATGCTACGTGTCTGGTGTAGCAATTCTTCTTGGCCGAAGGCTCTAACATGGTTATCCAGGATTTGCCAAAGTTTGACGAATTCTGATTTGCCTAGCTGGTGGTTTATATCTTCAGGAGCAATTGGTGGTGGGATCGCCGCGTTGGGGCTGTGTTCCCAATTGATGGTCACTTGGTGCTTATCTCCGATATATTTGCTCTGCTGGCCGTGGTCCATCACTCACTGCTGTTGGCGTAGACAGTGTTACCCCAGGATCACTACTTCCGTGATGTCGGTGTGAAACCACAAATTCGGCTGAGTTTACGTGACGGTATATTCCCATGGTCAGGGTGGTGCAACCGTCTACCTTGAGGGTCTGTTCTTGTTGTGCCATGCGTAAGAGGTGGGTTTGAGGGTGAAGTGATGTATCTTTGTGCAAGGGTGAGCACTTCGCTTCTCACAAAGTTGCCTCAGGCTGCGTAATCTAGTAAGGCTTCGGCTGGCTCACTTTCCTTCTCTAGTCTCTTGAGACTGATGGGCCCGTGGTTCTCGGTGGTGGTGGCCCGCTTCGCACCCCAGTGGCGGCGTTTTTAGCCTGGTTGGGTCCTTTAACCTCTGCTTGCCTCTGCAAGGGGTCAGTCGCCCGGGTTTTTCCTCCCTTCCCCTGCCCACCCCTGGCTTCCCTGCTTGACCGAGCAGTCCCGGTTAAAGTGGCTTTCTGGACAGAACCAGCACTTCGGGAGAGTTATGGTGACGGGAGGGGGCGGGGAAGGATTTCCCTTTCACTCTGGTTGCTTATCTGGCTCCGTATTCTTAATGGCACGCGGCTTGTATAACAGGACCGGTGCCTTGTAATTTCGCTCTGTTTCCCTTGCCCTCTCTACGAGCTCGTCGACGGTCTGTGGCTTCAGGATTTGTGACAGATTATGCTATTTGGGGAGGAGCATGCGAGTAACGTGGTGCACGCAGATCTCCTAGTTTACCTCCGGGAAGATCCTTTTGTACATATGGATCTTTCGTCGGACGAATATCTCGGCCTCTTCATCGGCGGCCTGGGTTTGGCTGCGGAATTCAGTCATTAAGTGAGCTATGACCTCCTCGCCGGAAAATTGCATGGCGAGGTGGGAACACAGCTGCCCCATTCAGTCATAAGTTTCCCTTATTTCATCCACCATTCAAGGGTCTTCCCTTTCAGTTGTTTCTGGGTCCTTCCGACCTATTACTTCGTGGGAACCTTGATGTCGCGAAGTTCTTTTTCGCGATCAAGGGTGAATGTGATAGGGATCCTTGTGTGGCCTCCCCGCAAATTTCGGAAGCTGAGGCCCGTCTCTACACCGGGTGGTGATTGAACTTTGGCGAGTGCCAGGATTCTCTGGGCGGTATTCCTCCGCATGTCGGCAAACCTCACATGTTTATATGTGGCCCGGTTTCGTGATGCGCTCATCTGGTCAGCCTATGCATTTGGGGTGGAAGGTTTGCACACAAACAATGCAGCGTACAGTATTTATGCCTTGCCCGGCGCAAGTTAGCCAGCTACAATACACAGTCCGAAGTGTGCTGCCGGAAGTCTAGTCAGTCTGTATATCTAGGTTCGTTTTTCCATCTCAAACAGAGGTAATGGAAGTTCTGTATGCAGTGTGGGCATATAAAGGTATTTAACCCCGTCACAGGGCAAGTGGCTATATTGCACCGTTCGGGTATGGCCTCAGCCATGGCGTTAGTTGTGTCTTGGTTGGCTATGCTAGGCTTGGTTTTTGACATTTTGGCTATGGTTAATGGAGCGCCGCAGGATTTTTCAGACTCCCCAAAGTCTGGTTGACTTTGGTTTGACTCCTGGCTAGATTACTGGATCTCAGGGTCGTGCTTACCTAGTTTTGCTTTATTATTCGTAACTAGCAAAGCGCTGTGGCCCTACGTTGGACGCCACATAAACCCAACATCATGGGCAACATCACGGGTTGACCGTGATGTTGGGTGGCTGACGCCGACGTCATGGTCGGGCAAGGTTTAGACATGTCGGTTAGAGACTGACCTTTTTAATATCTGACCAGGCCCCGGTCGGTATATAATACAGGGCGCATGGCTTGACAGTACGGTACAAAGTCAAACGTGGGCTTAGTGTTCCTGCGTATTGGGTGGCGTACAGCCACGGGTTGGTTTACCTGTGCTGGATGTGGTCTAGGGTGGCTGCTGACCCAGCTGCTGCTGCTGGAGTTGANACAGCCACGGGTTGGTTTACCTGTGCTGGATGTGGTCTAGGGTGGCTGCTGACCCAGCTGCTGCTGCTGGAGTTGATTGGAACAAGTAATCTGACCTGGTACGACAGTAGTGCTGCGGCTGGTGGTGCTGCGGTGAGCCCAGGGAGGGCTGCTGGTCCGGCGACACTGGAACCAAAGATTCGCAATCCCTAGTGGAACGGGCTGTTCCTGACGGAAGTCTGTGACAATCGGGCGTGGTCGGCCGGCATCTTGATATGGGGCTGAAATAATGAGTGGGAGGGAGCTGGGAGGTAAGGCCTTTCCAGCTGGCGGGCGGCTTGAATTTGTTCCCAGGGGGTTATGCTGCAAAGTGCAGTTGGGGCTGGGTTACAGCTCCCGTTGGATTTGGAGGCTGCAGCTTCCTTCTTTTCCCGCCACTTNTGCAAAGTGCAGTTGGGGCTGGGTTACAGCTCCCGTTGGATTTGGAGGCTGCAGCTTCCTTCTTTTCCCGCCACTTTGTACCACTCCTTTGTGTGTACAGCATACAGGTAGATACAAATATCGGCCTGACGAGAGAAGAGCAGGCGACGATGTTCCCTAGCTAGGTGTACAACCAAGCCAAGGCCAAGCTGACCAGTGTCGTACCTGATTACTCTAACCGGCGACAATTCAGCGCGGTGGTTGGAGCGGTGGGTTTACCTCAGAAGTCCGACAACGACGTTGCGTACATGTATAAAGGTGGGCAATCATTCAGAACCAGTCTATCACTCCTTCGGGTGTTAGTTCAGCGTGGTGGACGGAATGAATCGGCTGGACTAGCTGACTGATAGTCCTTGGATTGTGTTGCTAGTGGTTGTGACTCTGCCTTGCTGCGCACCTGGTGCACAGTATGGGTGGTTGTCGACTAGATGTGTTTTAAGACGTATGTGTGCCCGGTTAAGGGAGCCCACAGTCCTACTCTAGGTTTGGTAATTGGTTTGTCAAAGATGCTGTCTCCTGCTTTATCCTAGTGGACTTACATCTACAGAGGATAAAATCACAGTCACCCTAGAATTTGCACTCAGACGTTTGAGAGAGAACGTGTTTATTCAGTGAGAAATAGACACGGTGGCCCATACTACCTCCTAATTAATTAGGAACTTAATGGAAGTAAACTACGTAAACCAGGTGAAGGGGACCTGAGTATAACTTGAACAAGAGCAGTTGCGACTAGGTAGCTGTAATAACAATTGCCCCTAACCATCTCATTGCAGTTAACCAGAAGGGATTTTGAGGGCCACTACCAGAAGGGTAGTGCGTATTTAACACTACCAGAAGGGTAGTGTTGTTGCCGTTACCAGAAGGGTAGGCTGTTCAAGGGGTTCCAAGACATCTTCGGGTGTGGGGTGTTGATGGTGCAGGTCTTGAAGAGTTTCTCGTATGTCGTGAAGATGTTGGGGTCAGCAGAGAGCCCCAGCACATGAGGTAGTGGAGCGAGAGGCTGGAGATGAACTCAGAAGTACAACTGGAAAACAACTGATGTTCCTCGGCGGTGCACGGCCATATATTCTACCTGCCCACGGGTTTGTCTAGGGTGCAGGGTTGCAGCAGCACTCCTCCTCCTGGGCAGAACTTTGCTCTCTAGTGTGATCCCTAGGCCCATGGCCGAACTATGCACCTCTGTAATGCTGGGTTGCCTTGGTTGCACGAGCTTAGGCGCTTAACTCGGCTGCTTGGCTAGTGTCACTCAGACGTGAGGGGGTGACGAGATGACTGACATAAGGGTGAAAGGGTGAACGATCTTGGTTGATGTGTCCGTGGGTGCCCCTGCAACTAGGGGCGTACTTGTAGGCTCTTGTAGTACGTCATTTCAGGGTTAAAACCCCACTTGGGGTAACGTGATGATACGTACAGATGAGGCGAAGTAGTGTTTATATCTATGTCAAATAAGCATCACGCGTCACATCTCTTCATCAGAAACTGTATACTTGGTTCAAGGAAGGTAAATTGAGAATTGTTTTATATTTTGATGTTTGCAATAAAAAAGTATTGATTAATATCTGAGTAGGCAAGTTTTGTGCATATTGAATATACTGTTGGTGATCTAATATGAAATAACCTTGATGTATATGGTCGGGTAATTCTGGCTGGCTATAATTACTTTTGAATTTTAGTTTGCAATTATATGAAAATGAAATATTTGTGCCAAGGTGAAAACATTTGTGGTTTGCAGAGAAAATGTTTATGAGTTGAACTGCCCGTATAATGTTTTATAATTGAATAACATGTATTAAAATTAAATATATTTTAACTATTTGTGTATTTAAAATATTATAACACTGGCACTAAGTTATGTTTTGAATATAATTAAGGTTTTATTACTTAAAATTGACGCTAGGTTGTGGATTGTTGTTTATTTTTTATCATTAATTGAGTTATTTTTTCTGTAAATTAGTACTTTAATAAAGTATTGCATTGTATTGCCCTAAAAGTACATAATTCATTTGATTGTCGCCTTTTATTTCAAACTGTTTACATGTAATATTAATAGTGCTCTTTTTTACTTTGTGCTCTGTCACTATGAGTTAAACAAACTATTTTTTTTTGTGAATTCAATGTTTTTTTTGCCCATTTACATTGTCCAACATTTCATGAAGAATTTAAGTTATGAGATGGGGTAGGCAATAATGCTTACACTATATGTTAGCTCAAGCACTGAGCTTGTAACATAAGCAAACTTATTTTCTGTATTCCCTTAAATACAGTAATTCATTAAAATGGGTTATTTAATAATGTTGTTCATTGCACAATGCTTATTTCTATGCCATGTGCAACAAGTTTATTTTATTATGCAGTTTGTATATACGTGCTTGTACTCGGTTCATGATTGACCAGGATGCCATGTGTTATTACAGGCTTTTGGGGCAGTACAGTATGTCAAATTAGTTAGGACTGTAGTGGAATTTCAACAATCTGGAATATACATGAGATGTGTAATTTTGCTTGTTATCGTGATGTTTTTTTGTTTTATAGTGTTATTTTGAAGTCTCTACGGTTTTTCTCACATACTATTCGGGACTACTTCTTCAAACCATTTGAAATTCAAGCGTGGAATAATTTCTTTCATTGTGCCATTGCATTTCTGACCCAGCCGGCACTGCAGCTGGAGACATTTTCCCAAAACAAGAGGAACCATATCATTGGTCGTTACAAAGACATGCGGCGGGAAACTGGCTTTGAAATACGAGCCATGTGGTACAATTTAGGTCAGTTTTGCACCATTTTCATACTTCATTTTAGTACATATTCTGATGAATGCAAATTCGAATAACTAACAAAGGAAGGTACATGTGTTTGGTGTTTACTAACATTGTTATTTTCTCTTGTTATTATTAAGAATGGACCATGAAAGGGGCAAGTAACTTGCCAGGGTATATAGTAACATTAAGTTAATACAAAAATATATTGATAAGCCAAGGGCTGTAATNGGGGCAAGTAACTTGCCAGGGTATATAGTAACATTAAGTTAATACAAAAATATATTGATAAGCCAAGGGCTGTAATGACTTGCCATCATAAAAGGTGCAGAAATTGCATGTCTTTTGTATCAGCTCACAACTGCGCATGTCTGATCACATTAACTTAGACTAGATATGAAACTTTGATATTGATAATTGTGATTTCATGGTTGATGTCCTCTAGTTAAATGTAACAAACATAGATTTAATTCTGAGATTGTGCTATGCGAGTGTTCCCACAGAATAATGTTGCATTTTGTGAGGTCAGGACAACATGATGGCTTAAACTTTTGTTGACCCTGCGCTCTTCACAAAATACATAATGTTCCTACTGCAAGTAAACTTGAGAAGTGTATCATGTTGACACCTGCCAAAGCTGAGGTTTGGACGTAGGTGTTGTAATCTGTTCTGTGGCGTGAGGCGCCAACACTTAATACTAGTCCTCAGTGCTCGGGCGTAGGAATGCTTCGACACTGTTGTTTAATGCAGGTTAAGTGATTACTTACTTATGTCCCATTAAGTATATTCACAAATCGAGGTTTTATTGTTGCCTGAACATGTCAATTGATACATGAACCCTTGAGACAACTCCCTCCCTTTTCTACGTATGCTCCGTACAATTCGCGTCGTAAAANTTTTAACACTACCAGAAGGGTAGTGTTGTTGCCGTTACCAGAAGGGTAGGCTGTTCCAGGGGTTCCAAGACTTCTTCGGGTGTGGGGTGTTGATGGTGCAGGTCTTGAAGAGTTTCTCGTATGTCGTGAAGATGTTGGGGTCAGCAGAGAGCCCCAGCACATGAGGTAGTGGAGCGAGAGGCTGGAGATGAACTCAGAAGTACAACTGGAAAACAACTGACGTTCCTCGGCGGTGCACGGCCATATATTCTACCTGCCCACGGGTTTGTCTAGGGTGCAGGGTTGCAGCAGCACTCCTCCTCCTGGGCAGAACTTTGCTCTCTAGTGTGATCCCTAGGCCCATGGCCGAACTATGCACCTCTGTAATGCTGGGTTGCCTTGGTTGCACGAGCTTAGGCGCTTAACTCGGCTGCTTGGCTAGTGTCACTCAGACGTGAGGGGGTGACGAGATGACTGACATAAGGGTGAAAGGGTGAACGATCTTGGTTGATGTGTCCGTGGGTGCCCCTGCAACTAGGGGCGTACTTGTAGGCTCTTGTAGTACGTCATTTCAGGGTTAAAACCCCACTTGGGGTAACGTGATGATACGTACAGATGAGGCGAAGTAGTGTTTATATCTATGTCAAATAAGCATCACGTGTCACATCTCTTCATCAGAAACTGTATACTTGGTTCAAGGAAGGTAANGTGTCACATCTCTTCATCAGAAACTGTATACTTGGTTCAAGGAAGGTAAATTGAGAATTGTTTTATATTTTGATGTTTGCAATAAAAAAGTATTGATGAATATCTGAGTAGGCAAGTTTTGTGCATATTGAATATACTGTTGGTGATCTAATATGAAATAACCTTGAAGTATAAGGTCGGGTAATTCTGGCAGGCTATAATTACTTTTGAATTTTAGTTTGCAATTATATGAAAATGAAATATTTGTGCCAAGGTGAAAACATTTGTGGTTTGCAGAGAAAATGTTTATGAGTTGAACTGCCCGTATAAAGTTTTATAATTGAATAACATGTATTAAAATAAAATATATTTTAACTATTTGTGTATTTAACATATTATAACACTGGCACTAAGTTATGTTTTGAATATAATTAAGGTTTTATTACTTAAAATTGACGCTAGGTTGTGGATTGTTGTTTATTTTTTATCATTAATTGAGTAATTTTTCTGTAAATTAGTACTTTAATAAAGTATTGCATTGTATTGCCCTAAAAGTACATAATTCATTTGATTGTCGCCCTTTATTTCAAACTGTTTACATGTAATATTAATAGTGCTCTTTTTTACTTTCTGCTCTATCACTATGAGTTTAACAAACTATTTTTTTTTGTGAATTCAATGTTTTTTTGCCCATTTACATTGTCCAACATTTCATGAAGAATTTAAGTTATGAGATGGGGTAGGCAATAATGCTTANTGTTTTGTTCTGGTTTACCAGTTACAGCACTCCGTTCTGTCCGTGCGGAAATAATTGAAAGGGGCCTCTCGTTGCGCTCGTCCAAAACGCTCTCTCGGTTTTTATTGTGGTCGAAAGCCTGGGACAAAACACAGCCTGGCGAGGTCATAAATACGTCTCGCCGTTCCTGCCTGCTCGCGGAGTCTGGCGTCTGTCCTTCTATTCTGCCTGGAGGTTTGTTGTTTGGTTCGGCGTTGTGGGAATACTTCGGGATCTCCCCCTGGCCGCTGCACTCGTGTTCTTCCCGCTGTCACCTGATCCCACACCGTGACGCTATTCTCCCGCATGTCCGCCTTCCCATGCAAATGGTCGTCTTGTAGGGCCGATCTGGCGCCGTTCCCTTCGTCACGGCTGCCAGGCCCTAAATCCTGATTGATGTCGTTCGCCTGTGAGCTTCGTTAGAGCGTGGTACGGACGAATAAAATATAGGGACGTCGCAGGCGTCAATGTCACCACCATTCTGCTGAAAGAAAAGTTCCCTCTTTCTTGGTCTAATAGTTCAACATAGAATTAAATTAAGATCTCATTTTAACGTACATGAATAAAGCTTTAACTTTTATACTTACTAATATAATACTGAAAGTCTTATTTTAAAACTTTTAGAACATGGGTTTTATGATATTATGGCAAATTTAATCATTTCAATAAATAAAATTAATATGTAATTGTGAAGAAATATTTTTAAAACAACAAGAATAAAAGAGTGGTTACTAACATATGAAAATTTACAAATTACATCCTGCAAACATAGAGTAATTTTTGGTTGCAAATATACACACTGCTTATATATTTAAGTTTCCTTCGAAAAAATCGCACTACTGACCCTTAACTAATAACACTGAAAGAAGTTTATTCGAAAGCAGTTTATCGTATGAAATTAATTAATATTTCAGTAACAAATCTTCTTTAGTTTTCCTGCAAGTAGCTTTTTAAAAATGAAATTGCACTCGATAAATCGTACCTCTTGATATTAATAAAAAATTTTGTGACAAGGGGATGTAAATATTACGCTTTCAGGGTATAATTTTATTTGTGAAACTTCTAAAAATAAAATTTATTAAAGTTAATATTTCACACAAAAATTAATTTTATTTTAAGCAGGAGATGTTTAAACAGTCTAGTGATGGGCCGAGTTTTGAAAAATCGAGTCAAGTCGAATTGAGTGAACAAAGATCACTCCTCACTCGAGTTGAGTTTTTTTACAGCAGACATCGAGCTATTGAACGTGCTAGTCAAGTCACAATGCTTTAATTTCATAAACAACAAATATTCACACCTAACAATTACCTTTCATGTCCATGAATAAGGTCTAGAAATTTTTGTAAACGCTAAATAACACAAAATAATGTGAAATAATGAGAAATGTGGTTTATTCACAAAATTTTGTAATAATTCTTGTATTCGCGAAATATCAACAAAATTTCTTGCTTAAGTGTATCTTAAATCACAGTGCGAATTTGTTTTACTGTGAAAACGCTTGTAAATATTAAGTTTTACAATTTTCCATTTGTTATTCAGCATTATTTCTCATTTACTTCACTTACGTGTGGATAACAAAACTAATTAATTGTATGTTGATCACGTGGATTCTAATAATGTAGAAATCATGAACAAAATTTTTTGTCATGAAGACTATTCATAAATTGATGGGCAGCAAGGTCGAAAGATTATTGTTGTACGTACAATTCAATATATATTGATCCGAATCGCTATGGCGTTTGGACAGAATCACGCCTACATGTATTTTATTGGCGCATGATGCTCTTTGAAAAGTAAATATAAACACAACTTTTCTTCATCTGTATACAGAATCATATAACTCAGGCGCGGTGTGAAACTCAAACCACTTGCATCCAGAGTCTACTATCACGCTCCTAGACGCGGGGGCAATCACGGACAAAGGCAGCCAAGTTAGTTCGCCTTATTATCAGACATCACGCCAACCACCCTAGTGTGATAGAAGCCAGCCTAGTGCGCCTAAGCTCATGCCGCAGATGCAACCCTGCATGACATAGATGGACCAAGACATGGCACCTGAGAGCGTAGCTCCTCCCATGGGGGAGGAGCTCACTCCACCATCCCTGCACCTCAGAGGACCCATGGGCAGGTGGAATATATGTCTGTGCACAGCTGCAGAAAGGCAGTTAATTCTCAGCAGCTTTCTCCACCACTTCCAGTGCTTGAGCTCTCTGCTAGCACAGACGTCTTTGTGACCTACCAGAAGCTATTCAAGACCTTCACCTGTATCCCCCGAAAAAGTCAACATCCGTTTTCTACACCCACTATCCTTGTGGTAGTGGTATCCCAATTTCCTTCTGGACAGCAAGCATCAAGTTAGTTAGGGTTAGCCAGTATAATAGCTATCTGGCTGCATCTGCTTTGTTAGTTCAGACATAGGTCCCTTTCACCTGGTTTGCGTACGCTAACTTCCATTACAGTTCTTGGTAAATTAGGAGTTAGTACGGGCCACCGTGTTATTCCTCTCACAGTGAACACGTCTTCTATTAACTTCCGAGTAATCATTGCTAAGGGTGACTGTAACTGCAACTTCCGTAAACGTCCGCCCACCAGGGAAGAGCAGGAGACCGTGACATTCCCAACCTATTTCCCGAACCTAATGTAGGATGGCAGGCTTCCTTAACCAGGTGCTGTTACATCAAAACAATACACATTAGACGGCCACCCATGCAGTGCACCTGGTGTGCAGTACGGTAGAACCCTAACCATTTGGTCACAACTACAAGGAGGTTAGTCTGTCAGTCCAGTCCATTCACTGATCCACCGCGCTGAACTGTCGCCTGTTAGGATACTCGGATACGACTCTGGTTGGCTCGGCCTCGGCTTGGTTCAACGCTTAGTTAGGTTATTTTCTCGCTTGCTTCTCTCTTGTGTGGCAGACTGTAGAACCTACCTACATGCCTTACAGCCGTAGGAGTGGTACCAGGTTGCGTATTAGAAAGGCAGCTACCAACTCTAAGCGTAACTTGGACTGTAACCCAGCTCCAACTGCACTTTGCAGCATAACCCCCTGGGAACGAGCTCCAGCCACCCAACATTTGGAGAGGCCTCACCTCCCAGCTCCTTCCTCCTCCTTATTTCAGCCCCCATTCAAGACCACTGGAGAACCACATCCCGTCGTGGTTGCCCTCCGCCATGAACTCAGCGTTCCACTGGGTCTCGCAAACCCGAGGTGCCTCCTCAGCCATGCCAGCAACCCTCCTCGTGCCTCTACCTTCATCACCCGCCACAGCACCACCTTCACCCTGAGCCTGGGCACGAACTCCAACAGGAGTCAACCCCATCTGAAGCAGAGTTTGGAGCTTCCCCATATGACGCCCGTTAAAGGTAAACCAGTTGCGGGGTGCAGGCCTGTAATACGTAAGGTCATTCGGCACACTCCAGACTTTGTACTAAGCTGCCAAACCACGTGCCCCAGGTTGTATACCGACCAGGCTCCAGTGAACCAACCATAAGTCAATCTTGACAGCCAGCCATGTCTCTGACAGACACACCTAAAACTAGTCTTTCTGTGACGTCCCCGTCAATCATGTACGTCACGCGTCATTATTTATAAACTAACATCTCTAACTAATAATGTTGGTGATGTGATGAAAGTAATTAGTACATATATATAATGCAGATGGGTATTTTTTTGTGGAATGTAGTAATTATGCACTAAAAATTTGCGTTGTATTTGTCTACATTGCCGACTTTACTCATCGTCTGTGCTTTGTGGTTAGGCTAGCAAAAAACGGTATTTGCAAGTATTAAGCGAGGTTGGTGATTGTAGTCGGCTGCTTACGCCGCAAAGTCATATCATAATGCCAAAAATAGTCACCATTTTAGATTGTGGCTGGGCGTTTGAAAGTGTTTTATTTTATGAACTCACCAAAGTGCGAAACTTTAACTAAACATCGAGTGGGTGGGAAAATACACATGCTTTAATACTGCTGTGCCGTATGCACAGTGATTTAGTGATAGTGGAAGACATAAATAATCAAAAGACAACTGCATTGGAAGCAAATTTGTGTAATATTCGTATTGCCAAGAAAATAAAAACAAATAGGTTTCTGCCACTTCTTTGTAGTAACCTTTTTACTATGTAGGGAGTATTTTTATTTTATCAATAATAAAATATTTAGTAGTATTTTGTAGTTAGGTCATGGATGTGTGTTGGCATACTATTGAACAGGATGGGATATTATTAAAATATTGTTATCCACAAATGAACAAAAGCTGTATGTGGGTGATGTAAAAATCTTGTAAAACTCAATGCTAGTGAATGTTCTTGGCCTGTTTTAAATGCCTCAATAAAGTACAACATTTATTGGACAAATATTATTGTGACTTGACAGTGTGTGTTACATGACAAGTGTGCTCTCGTACGGTTGTAGTTTNCATTTATTGGACAAATATTATTGTGACTTGACAGTGTGTGTTACATGACAAGTGTGCTCTCGTACGGTTGTAGTTTTATCTTTATCGTTAAATATTTTTTAATGTTTTCCACTTAAATATGAACTAATTAAATATAATGAATAACAAATTACGTTTAGTTTGAGTGAAATTGTTACAAAAACAACAGATTCATGTTCTAATAATAACGGATGCAATTTTTTGCTATGAAATTTATTTGACGAAATAAAAAATTTTTTGGTGAAATGTTGAGATTTTAATAACAAAATCAGCTGGTTTAATGTACCGTTAAAGTGGTGCCCTAAATGAATCTATAGTCTTATGTTGCTAAACTCCTAAAGTTGCACCCTAATGAAAACAGTAACTCGGCTTCATGCCTTGACAGCTGTGATAAAATCCGGTGGGTGTTATATTTGCGACTTGAGCCATTTTGCTTCCCAGCCAGGGTGGGCAACATCAGATAACACACAAACTTTAAATGTGGATTGTTTGTCCACTCACCCGGTGGCATGCTAACAGACCATCCTGAAAGCTACCCTCCTACTCTACCCCTCTA
This sequence comes from Clitarchus hookeri, assembly GCA_002778355.1. Lineage (NCBI taxonomy): Eukaryota > Metazoa > Arthropoda > Insecta > Phasmatodea > Phasmatidae > Clitarchus > Clitarchus hookeri. The sequence continues at coordinate 74,859 of NQII01007762.1, read as the reverse complement.
AGAGTATCCTTTTTTTTTTCTATCAGCATCACACGGCTGATATTACCATTCCTACCATAGAGCTGTGATTCACTCCCCCTGGAAAATAATTATTCNATAAGGATGGAGTGTATGTTCATACATGAAATAAAAGTTCTGCATTCATCTGTGTTTTTGTTGTGGCGAGAGATATTTAACCTCCCATTATTGGTAGTTATTTATTGGAACTTGGAACGGGTGTAACAAGCATTCATAGATGCTATTAAAAAGCCATGTACAGTCATTTATTTACTTGTTTCAAAATGTAAGCTTTTTGTAACCATTACTTTGACTTCTACAGTATGACTTAAGATGTAAACAGTTTTAACATGTCACATTGCCATGCTTATGTGAGCCTGATTTGCCAGTGTATGTAATAATTTCAACATAATTTGTATAATCTTTTGTCAAATGTTAATATTTTCTGTTGTGGAAACTGAAAGTATCTGTATTTGTGTGCATTAACCTGTAGTAAACTACTTCTCAACCATACCTTTGTGGAGCTGTATACAGGAAGGCATCTACCAGAAATTTTCTAACAAACATAAAGTTAATTTCCTTTGTTGAATCCATCTTTACAAGTGCTTACACAGTCAAGGCTCTTTTAGTATTGAGTACATCTTCTTGAATAATACAGTAGCATAAAGCACTGTTCCTGTAATGTTAAGTTTGACCAAGACTTTTGATTCAAAGCCAACAACAAGCAAAAACGACTGCCAGTTTTATGGAGGGGGGAAAATGTTGATAGCATGAATGTTAAAACCACAGTATCTGCCAATGTCGGTATCATAAGAATCTGACAAAATAAATTTGTATATTCTGCGCAGATGCCGCAGTTTACCTTACCAGACTTGGGGGAATCATGCTTTCTACTATAAAAAAATAGTTTGTACTCCTAAAAATTTGGAGTCAGGAAATTGCACAGCACACATTTATAGTCACAAGAATGCTATTATTTATCATTACATCAAGGACACGCCACATATTTCCCTTTCAGTACTATACAAAGCTCTTTGTTTAGATGGTAGCGGCATATTTCAAAACCCATAACTTCATTTAAATCGCGGCAGAAAGGAATACAATACATTAGATGGCAAAATATCTTTCACGTTAGTGTAAAAGAAAACAAAATTTTAATAATTTGAAAGTTGATTTAAAGACTTTGCAATGCTTAAAGTTCGTAACCATCCATATCAAAGCGTAAAAAGTATACGATGACATCAACACTCGACCACAGAGTCAATAAATTGCTAGTAGTGCTTAACTTCCCGTAGCATGATTATTCAACTGTTTATTCAGAATGTACTCACGTTGTGCACCCGTGACCACAACTTCCACTTGTGTTCAGTCACAGATCATGCTATGTAACTAAGAAACTGCGCACAAGAGTGTGATCATGACACCATTTTGTTTGTTCTTTGCTGATCACTACGATCACGGCAGAGTATATATCAAAAAATTTACAGTGCGTGCACTCGTATTGGTGGAAACCATGGGAACTATTTGTTATTGTTGCCAAAGTGTTTTTTATATCTGTGCAGCACAAATAATAGTGGTGTGAAGCTTTTCGGAGTAGAAAAATATTTGAGATGTATTGCATAGTTTGTCCTTATGTTAATGTTTTGATTACAAAACTCCTGATACCATTCATGTCTGATTGATGTTATACAATGAGTGGGAAAAGAAGTGACGTGTGAAATTAATTTATTCTTGAATCACCAGATGACAGTAAAGCTGTATGCACATTTTGCCGTGCAAAAATTTATCTTTGTGGTGTTAAATCAAGATGCTTCACAACACCAATTTTAAAGAAACATTTAGATTCCATCCATAGTAACTAAGTTAAAGCCATGCACTTGGGCGAAGACAGACCATCCATTGCCACTCTTATCAAGCTCTTCTGCCCTGCAAAATAATTTGGATAGTCGTGAGTCCAACCTCAATTCTGCTGTGTACCTTGAAAGCAAAAGTGGCCCTTATACGTCCTCTTCATCTTCAACAATACCTATTTATCAACCTGCTTTTCATAACATAAAATATATGTTCCAAAAAACAACAGCCTCTTTCACGTTTAAGCTCAAAGGCCATTCATATTACTGAGCTGACTGGTAAAATGATTTGCATCAATTTGCTGCCTTTCAGAATAGTGGAAAGTGAANGTGGCCCTTCTACGTCCTCTTCATCTTCAACAATACCTATTTATCAACCTGCTTTTCATAACATAAAATATATGTTTCAAAAAACAACAGCCTCTTTCACGTTTAAGCTCAAACGCCATTCATATTACTGAGCTGACTGGTAAAATGATTTGCATCAATTTGCTGCCTTTCAGAATAGTGGAAAGTGAAGGGTTTTGTGACCTCATTTCTTATTTAGAACCTCATAATAAAATTCCAGACAGGACCACATTTTCCAGAAAAATTATTCCAGACCTTTACCAGAGAGTGCAAACTAAGGTTAGAGACAATCTTGAAACCATAGAGCACGTTGGCATAACAACAGCTACATATATGGTCCACAAATGCGTGTGACAATTACATGTCTCTGACAGCTCATTGTGTGGATGCCAATTTTTCACACACATCATTGTGCCTGGATGTGATCCCTTTTACACTCCCTAAACATACTGCTGAAAGTATTTCCACAGTTTTGGGCAAATCTCTTCAACAGTGGGGACTGCATAAAAAGTACATGCTTTTGTAACTGACAATGCTGCCAATATGGGAAGTGCTATTCCCTCAGCCAACCTGAACCACATTTTTGTACTGCACATACACTGCAGCTTGTCATAAAATAAACATTTATTGTCCAAAAGAGCATTGCAGGTGCCTGTGCAAAAGCCAGGCGTATTGTCTGACATTTTATGCATTCAGTTTGAGCTTCAAAATTATTGAAGAATTTTCAGGAGAATAACAACATGCCTCCCTATTGCTTGGTTCAGGACGATCCAACACGATGGAACAGCACGTACCTCATGTTTGATCTCTTGCTAGAGCAACGGCAGGCTATTACATGGTTTCTTCCTGAATTACAATTAAATATAGAATTGTCATCCAGTGAATGGTGTCTACTTAGCAACTTCGAACATTAGTAATGAATGTGTCACTGTAGCTGAAGCTATCCCCACAATGAATGGAATCAGAGATGAAATAGCTTCACTTGCACAACAGTCAGGGCTAAAAGGAATCCAGAAAGACATGAATCATGCATTAAAAACTCGTTTCAAGGACTTGGAAAATAATAAGACATTTGCCATTTCAACATTACTGGACCCTACGTTCAAAAAGACTGTTTTTGCTTCACCTGATTCTTGTAATTCTGCAGTTTTGCTTTTAATACAAGAAATTTGAAAACCACCCCTCAGTTTTATGAGTCACTGCAACTACAGAGGAAGTTGAAATAAAAAAAATTTAATTAAACACACATACCATGCATTATATTTATGCCAATATTATCATTAAAACCAGTCTACCGTCATCACCAAATTGCCTCTCTCCAGATACAGAAGTCAAAATGTATTTGGCAGAGCCACATGCTCCTGTAAATTCTGACCCCTTTAAGTATTAGCTGACTGCACCACGCACAAGACTACGCAAAGCTGTGCAAAAATACTTGTCACCACCATCTGGTTCTGTGGCTTCAGAGAGACTGTTCAGTGCAGCTGGTTGGGTACGCTCCAAGAAAAGTTCACTCAATCCCGACAAACTATGTCAACTGGTCTTCTTGAATAAAAATATAAACATGTTACAGTCTATATGCAGCAATGAGCACACTAGTTTCTCTTAAAAAAGGCTAATGAGAACAGCTGTTAATGTAATATCTTATTTTCGCTCTAAAAGTTAAAATTTCGCAAATGACTTTTTATGTGAAAAATCCATATTTTTGTAGGTACTTTAATTGTGCACCTTAGTGTTGGTTAAAACTGTCCAAATCTCAAAAACATTACAATTGTAAGTAGACATTCAGTAAATTTTATGTTTATACACTTGGCAAGTAAATTGCTGTATTTAGAAATGGCGACTTCAGTTTGAATTCTTCCACAGTAAGTATTGTAATGGGTATCGGTATCTGCAACAAAGTATTTGTATCGAGGGTATCAGCAAAATCTGGTATCGGCCCAGCACTATTAAAAATGGAATATAGAGAATATAATAATTGCCAAAAAGCGAGTGTCACGACGACTTGGGATAGGATGGACTATTTTTTCAAGGCCTGCTTTACTACAGTCTCTTAAAATTCACAGTACACTTATGAAATGTAGGAGTTTGTGTTTTGTAAAGTTTGTTGTTCATCACGTAAGTTTATTACTGCGTTTTGTGCATCACATGTTAATTTTTGTATGAAAGGGGCCATGGTGGTGTAGTGGTTAAACTATTCACGTCCTACTTAGGCGAACCAGGTTCCTTTCCCGATGGGGTCGCTCCCGGATTTTTGCATGTGGGAATCGTGCCAGATTCTGCAACTGGTTGGCGGGTTTTCTCTGAAAGCTCATGTTTCACCCACCCCTTCATTCTGACCCTGTTCCATACTCATCTTGTTTCACCCTCATTGGCTCTCTAAAGACCGCAACGTTAAGAGCCGCTCAAATCTCTTGACTCACTTTGTGTGAAAACCTTCCTGAATCTTGGTAGAAAGTTCTAAATATCCAGAACAATATCTGCAATGATAACATTGTATACTGCAGACATTCCAAAAACTCTGATTTTTTGTCAGCTTCTTTTCATGGGAACCTTTAGTCAGAACTACCTCGAGTGTGCCAATTTCATGGCATATTATCTTCACAACTTTACCACCCACAGGTATCCAAGATACATACAGCTAAAAATAAAAAAATTAACCAGGGAATTCACTGGTCTTGACTTTCTAAATATTTCGTAGTAAAAATGATATGTTCAGTTTACGTGAACAAAGTAACATTTTTCTGTTAGTTTTTGTATGTGTGTTTTCAATATTCTGACATCCCAGCAAATATAGTATNCAATGATAACATTGTATACTGCAGACATTCCAAAAACTCTGATTTTTTGTCAGCTTCTTTTCATGGGAACCTTTAGCCAGAACTACCTCGAGTGTGCCAATTTCATGGCATATTATCTTCACAACTTTACCACCAAGAGGTATCCAAGATACATACAGCTAAAAATAAAAAAATTAACCAGGGAATTCACTGGTCTTGACTTTCTAAATATTTCGTAGTAAAAATGATATGTTCAGTTTACATGAACAAAGTAACATTTTTCTGTTAGTTTTTGTATGTGTGTTTTCAATATTCTGACATCCCAGCAAATATAGTATTCAATGAAATAAATATTATTTGAATGTTAATGTGTGTGCCAGTGATACTTTCTTCATTTGTATCAATGAGAATGGAATGTATTAGATTATTCTCCATTTAATATTTGTAGTATACTTGTAGTGTAAATTTGTATGCTTTAAAGGTCTAAGTATCATTGTTTTTTTATTATTTTTTAAAATTCCTCTCAGGAAAAGTTGTTCTTTAAGTAATTTTCTTGATGCAATAATTTTTACAAAATTTTCTATCTAGTACTTATGATCATGTTTTTACTCATTTTTCTGTGATTTGCTTAACTAATTACTGACCATTGCAACCTTGAGATTGTAATCTATGCAATTAGCACCGATTCCTTTTAATATTGCTCGTTGGAGAGCAGTTAAAATGCCAAGATGACTTCAGTTCCCTGATAAGATTGCCAACATCACAGATTGACTACTAAACATGTTTATTACAGGCAGCAAGCATTTAATGGAGAAAATAATACTTTTGTGCTATATTGTGTGCTATTTGAATTTCAGTAAAGGTGCAGTTTGGGTCTAAAAAAAGCTTGAATGTCCTTGCAAATAGTGAATTTACCAGATAATGTTTTCAGGTATATGGTCTTCCCATGTGCCACATTTAAATTACCAGTAGTAAATTAAATCAATTTATAAAGGAATTTTTCATTGTTTTTGAAGAAGTGTTAATAGTTACTATTTTAAAGAACATAAAAAAAAGGATTTGTAAATGAAACAATTTTATAATGAACAGTGAACTCTCAATGCAAAGTACACAAAGGTTCATTAAGTTTTATTATTAATACTGAAAAATATTGTGTACTAAACAAGTATTTAATGTCTCACCACATGTGCTGGGGATTTTAAAGATGTACTTTGAAGTGAAAAGTACTTTAGTTTAAAGTGAAGTACTTTGTAATGAGATGTTACACTTTGCATGATAGTAATTGGATTTTAAGCACTATGTGGTTATATTCCTTAAAATATGTTGTGTATTGGATTTGTGAGTGAGTTTCTCAGTTGTAATATTTATGCTTTCAGGGCAAAATAAGATATTTTTTGTTCCTGGACTGGTGGGCTCATTTCTAGAGATGACTCTAATCCCAGAGACTGAATTGCGAAAAGCTACAATCCCTATGTTTTTCGACATGATGCAGTGCGAGTTTTATTCATCGCGGTTTGGAGAAGGTTATGGTGACACCAAGAGAGACACCACACACATCAAAGCAAACTTCACAGAGGTAATGCTCAACATGGCATGATCACAAAATTGTAAAATCCACTAATTTAGGCATTACATATGTTTTTCCTTGTTTGTATTGGAAAGCAAAGCCATTGGCAACTGTAAACAATAATTTTCATGTTCGTAATAATAAATACAGTGTTTACCCAAGTACCACCCATCTCCATTAAGACTAACACCCACATTTTAAACCTTCTCTCTGGGAAAGAAATATTTTACTGTACAGTCAATTCTTGATAAAATTACCCTGGTATTTACTCCTTCAAAGTAAAGACTCTCTTTTGGGAAACCATAAAAACGTTTGTTAAAAAATTTAAATAAAGTAATCTGAAAAAAAAAAAAAAGTTTCTTTAATTTATTTTGGTTTGCTGACCGTTGTGATTCTCTTCACCACTACTGTATAACTCCCTAGAGGGAAAAGTAAAAAAATGGATACCACTCATTAACACAACTATCCCTCCTTCCATCATGTTTTCCAGTGTTTACTCACATGGCCCTGTCATTACACTCAAATTACATGTCAGAGTTGTCTAGCTTAGAGACTGCCTTTTGTGAGACCACATAATAATAAAAGCAATGAACTGAACTGCTGAAAGGCAGAATAAAAACTATTTATTTTAATATGACATGGCTTTGAACAAATAGGTTAAAAGTTCATAACCAGATACAGATTTTTTTTCACATGGCGAAAATAGGCCGCTAGGCTACTGATTACATTATAAGAAATAGATAGGTTGCACAAGTACTCACAGGGNTCACATGGCGAAAATAGGCCGCTAGGCTACTGATTACATTATAAGAAATAGATAGGTTGCACAAGTACTCACAGGGCGGTACTCGTGGCTAGACACACATAAAAGTCGGACGAACATACTTTCCATGCGGATGCGTGGTCACGTGACGTTTCGCTGGTTAGGCCAACTTCATAAGGAGGCAAGTAGTAGCACACTGCAGTCTGGTGAGCGGNTGGTCACGTGACGTTTCGCTGGTTAGGCCAACTTCATAAGGAGGCAAGTAGTAGCACACTGCAGTCTGGTGAGCGGTGGTTGGCAAACAGTGAACCTCGTGGCCAGGAAGCGAACTAGGTTGAGGCGCAAAATTTGAAATGTGACGGAGGGGTTAGCTTTTGTTTAAGCCAAGTGTCTGTGGATTTGGTGATGTATTGGTCAGCCAGTTCCCAGCATCGCAGTTCTGCACTATTATTAGGAGGTAGGGCCCTCACTACTCTGGTTGTGTAACAGGAGTCAAAGCTCTTGTTGTGAGATGCTGCATGTGCTGCAACTGGCTTCTCCAGCAAATTAACATTTGCCCCAACTATGACTTGTTTGGTGTATGCTCTATGGCCATTCATTTTCTGTCTGAGAGTGTTGGTGGTAAGGCCAATGTACTCTGCATTGCAGTGCACTGTAGCTGGTAGATAAGATTTTCTGTTGCATAGTTGTAGCTGCCGTGGATAGGATAAGTCTGATTGGTGAGCTTGCTGTTGAAGGAGGTGAGGCATGTATGGCACAAGAGCTACAACGTGGGCTATTGCAATGATGAGACCACCTGTGGGGTAGTGATATTACCGACTGTGGAATTGGGTGCTAATTTGGGGTGTACAAGTTTGGTTTTGAAGGTTGAGGGGTTGTTTTAAGACCAATCTGGGTGGTTTGAAGAACAAGTTTTGAGTGAGTGGTGATGAGGCCAGAATTTTGTGTCCACAGTTGAGANGACCAATCTGGGTGGTTTGAAGAACAAGTTTTGAGTGAGTGGTGATGAGGCCAGAATTTTGTGTCCACAGTTGAGAGCTGGTGTTGGTTGTTTACTTAGGGGGTGGTGAGATGCAATGATAGCAGTCGTCCTCCGTGCGTTCCTCCTGCTCCCTCATCAGTGAGCAAAGTCATGGACAATAGTACCTAGGTCAAGCCTCGTAATGCCTGGAACCCCTTCCGGCGAGTTTATACGCTCTGGAGGGAATCTGTTAGCTGACTTAGTTGGCCCAGATGCGTTGTCGTGTGTCTTTCTAAGGGTTGGGACTCTACCGTACGTGTACACCAGGTACCTTCATGTACCTGATCCAGAGTATGGGTAGTCATAGACTTTGTTGTGTGTGCGACATACATGCAGTCCTGGTTAGGGGCTGCCCGCAGTCCTAAGCTACGCCAGAAACTGTTGCCAATTCACTACAGAGCAAGGAAAGAGAGAAACTAGCTAGGATACGTGTTTTATTCTCTTTAGAATAGAACACGGTGACCCGTACTACCTACCTACTTACCTCTACACACACTAGGTGTCCAACAGATTTTGTATTAGAGCAAGACAGGTGAAGGGGCCTGTTGGCTCGATGAGCCTAGCATGAAGAGCGGACGAGAGCTGACAAGTAAGTAGCCATGAAAACAACTGATCCCTAATTGTGGTTTGTAATCCGAAAGGTACCTGGGGCACCATGTGTGGTGGACATGTTGGGTGTGGTGACTCTTGTTGAAAAGTGTCAGGTGTAGTGACGACTCTTCAGCTGCACTGGTAGAGAAGACGTCGTTGGCTGAAGAACTGGTGGAAGACTGGAAGGTCTTGGAGAGTTCTCAGGAGGACTGTGGTTGTGTGGTAGAAGGTCTTAGCATGACTGGTGCTAAGGCGAGCTACGTGAACAACTGGCGTTTCTGCCGGACGCATGGCATTATATTCCTGCCAGCTGGGGGATTCCTTTGTGCCTTGAGTGCTTCGCTAATTTTCAGCCGTCACTCTCTCGAGTTCAGGCCAGGTGGCGAAGCTGCTGCCATTTCTTGGCAGGGTGGTGGCAGGGTGGATTGGGCAGCGGTGCAGGCGGTATCCGCTGCTCGCTTAAAGGCAAACTCTTGTATGCTTCGACTCCTTCGGAAAAACGCGACGTCCACATTATCATGCAGAGTCAACAAAATAATAATGTGTAGGAAGCGTCACACTTTTCAATTCCCTCCCCTGTTGTGACTGAGAATCATCTCTGCGATTCTGGACGGAGGGGTGTTGTCAGACGGACCTCTTAATGTGACTGGTTAGCTTCTGGCGCAGCCACTTCTGTGGCTGTGGGCTAGACTGGGCAGCNGTCAGACGGACCTCTTAATGTGACTGGTTAGCTTCTGGCGCAGCCACTTCTGTGGCTGTGGGCTAGACTGGGCAGCAGCACAACGCTTATCTTTCAGGGTTGCACTGTCTCTTTCTCTCTCTTTCAGGCGCTGGGCTGGCAACTCATTATAGCTACCCCCTTGGTATGAGAGTGTGTGTGTCTCGGGGCAGGGAATCTGGTTAATGAACAGTCCCTTCAAGGTAGAGAAAAGAAAGCGTGTTGCTCATACTGAACAGCTGACGGCTGTGGGTATTTACATAGGACTTATTATAGTCTAGTTTCTGCAATGAAACAAGCAATTTCACATGCGACACATATTGTTTAACACTCAGGGAAATAAAGGGAGCTATCCCAAACTCACATAGGTGTGTTTTAACTCTCTCTCCTGCCGTGGCGCTGAGGGCAAATTTTAAGCGGGCTGCTCCTCTCTAGCCTCTCCCATGTGTCACACAGCAGGGAGATGTTACGTGTGGCATTGGGTTCTAACCTGAGCAGGGTACTTTCCCCTTCTGTTTTATACAAACGTGTTTACAAGGTAAGTTACACTACATAAACAAATTTAAAACTACTTACAAATTATGTATGGGTCACCTACATTAGCGAAAAAAAACATGGCACTCCAAAAAATATGACACTGGAATAAAGCATAACTCTCAATATTCACATATATACAATTTTCTGTTGGGTGGTATTCACAGTCTTTCACCAACTTGTTCGGCATCTGCCGGTTTTCTTCATGCGTCATTTTGGTGACCTACTTAGGGTCTGTTTCCCGGACATGCCGCTGGAGACTGTCGTTGTTGGTGTGCTCATTTGGCATCAGGTTCGTTCTCTATCACTTTCATAAACAGTCATACTGTTGTGGTAGGCATGTTATCTTACAAATTCATTGTTTTTTGTAATTACTGTTTCACTATGATGTCCTTTCATCTTGATAACACTAAATTATTTTATCACTGCTTAACTGTTTGAGTGCTGTCTTTCTTACTTTGTTTACATTTTTCCCCCTCATTGTTTAGTCTGTCCCTCGTTTCTGCCTCTCCACGGTTGCAGAGGTGCGTGTTGGTCTCCACAAGGTTTCCTTGTACCTGCCGCCTTGGTTTTAAAGTTGGTGCAGCAAGTGCGTGCAAGTAGTTCTTGCCTCTGAGGGCCATTACTTTTGCCTGGTGTGTCGGCTTTATCCTAGTCGAGCGGATGTTGAGGTTCGGTACCCTTCTCTACCTTGCCTGCAGAACTAGGTTCTTCCGGTTCTGCTTCCCTGCTGGGCAGGCTGAAGCAAGGGCTGGACATCACCTTGGGCCTCATCTGCGAGGTTGGGCACCTCTGCCCTGTCTTGGTACAACAGTTTGGCTCCGCTGTCAGGCACTGCTTCACTGCTAATCTCATCTGCTTCTTTGGTGGAGTACGGACAAATCGGCATCAGCCGGGGTTTGCTGTCCTGGGTTGATCGTCACACGTGCTGAGACCAGCTGGCTCGGGAGCTCCCTTGTGTTAATCGGTGCGGCTGGTATCTAGAAGGAGTCGAGGGTAGAGTCTGGATGGACATAGCTCACCTTGGCGGCCTGTGGATTTCTGCAGTGGAGGCGCCGGTAGGTTTCTGTCCTCCAGCGGCTACCAACGATGTCAAACCTTTGTCTATGTCTTGGAGGTGTGGGTTGGGGGCTGGAGGTGTGTGGGTTTGTGTCACTGCTGATGGTTAGGTCCTGGTAGAGGATCTCTCTCTCTCTCTTAGGGTTTTGTATGGCGACGTCAGGTTTTCCTGTTGTGGCTTGGCGGGTGTCTCTCCACCTGCAGTTGTTGGAGGTGGTTAAATCCTTTTGTCCTCTAGGTGGGGGTCATGGAAGGGGTTGTGTTGTCCTGGTTACTGACAGAGTTAACGGTCATATTCCCGTGCCTCCCAATACGGATGCGGTGCTGCCCGGAATCCAGAATGCAGTTGTGCTGTTTCAGCCACAGTTGCCCCAGCATAACCTCTTCCTCATTATGTGGAGCTATGAAGAAGTCCACTTCGGTAGGTTTATTGTGAACACTGAGGGATAGATGAATTACCCCTTCTATGTGTAGTAATATTAAGTGAGGTTGAGCTATTCTGACTCGCCTTGCTCCGGGTCTCAGATGTGTACGTTGGCTAACTGTGAGGAGGTCTCTCCTTATAAAATTGCTAGTTGCGGCGGAGTTCAGCAGCGTATCGGTGGTCCTATTATATACTTTTACTGTTATGCATGGGGTGTCCGGAGGGAATGGCTCTTTAGTCAGTGTCTGGAGGGCGACACTGGACTATGAGAACTAATCCTCGGTGTGGTTTGTCTCTTGCCTAGGGCCTAGCTATTTTGGCTCTGTCCAAGGCCTCTTGGGACTTAATATTTCTTTCGGTTTCTCTGGCTCGTTTTACAAGTTCTTTGAGTGGAAGGAAGTTCCGTAGGTTAGGAAGTAACATCTTTTTTTATATGGTGCGGACGCATCCTTCCTCTTTGCCTTTGGGCATAAGCCGTCGGTACTTTTGTACTTTACGCCTTACACAGATCTCGGCTTCGACGTTGGCTGTCTGGAATTTGCTATGGAATTTTGAAGTTAAGTGGGCTGGCACCGTCTCCCCTTAGAACTGGGTCGCAACTCTGCTTCATAGCTGTTCCCACTCCGTGATGAATTTCCCATAGCATTTCCACCATTGGAGGGCTTTTCCCGACATCTGTTTGCCGGTGCTGGTTACCCATTCCTTGGTTGGGGTGCCACTAATTTTGAATGGGCAACATGTACATTTTTTGCTGGCACTTGGTTTTCATTCATTTATGTGTTAGAAATGTATTTACAAAATATCACGATAGAAAAATTAGTTTTGAAAAAGTTATGATTGAATGAAAGTTTTACGTTTGAAACGCCCGCCAAAACGTGTCTGTCGCGCCTGCTCACTCCGTGACGTCACAAGTTAGATACAATCTTGGCCGCCACGTTTGTTTGGTTCAGTGGTGATGCGTATTTGTTTAAATAGAAATNTCGGCCGCCACGTTTGTTTGGTTCAGCGGTGATGCGTATTTGTTTAAATAGAAATTGTTTGAAGTAATGAAAAGAGAAAATAAACAGTCAAGTATACCAAAATCATCAAAATGGTTTATTGTACCGCAGTGTACTAGTACATCTCGCGAAACACCTGATAAAATATTTGTTAGTTACAAAAAACGAAACAAACATGAAGACGTGGTTTAATGCAGTTAGGCGAGACATTGAAGATGTTTAGCCAAAATCAGTTCTTTCTGTTTGCGAAGACCATTTTGACGTACGTAATTATATTTAAGGTGTTTATGTTCCCTATGTAGGCAGTTTTAACACTGAACTTCTTAATATATGCTATTTACATCTGACCTAACCTTCATTACAGTACTATGGTATTGTTTAATATGCACCACAACGCGTTTAGCAATTCGTATGTGATGTAGACATGAGCATAAATAATTATGTTAACGTATTTCATAATAGTAAAGGCATATAAGAATGCTTACAAAAATTTTTGCCACACAATGTAAATTTTACATTTTGTAAATTTATACATTCCAAGTTAGGCCTAACATGCAAAATTTGGTATAGATATATTTTATTAATTTAATATTACTTTTAAAATTTGTTTCAAGAGCACAGCTATCATATTAAGACTATATTCACATTGTATGCCTAAATAATAACATGTCATGATGTTAAGCCATTAAACATTCAATTTTTTGGGTTGGGCTCAAGAGTCCCTCTTGCAAATAGTTTGGTTTATATTATACAGTATTTTTCAAATATAGCAATTTCTAATAAATTTGAGCTGTTTTGATTTTTCTCTAGGTAGCTTTCATAAGCCTAACAATTTAAGTTAAATGGCAACTTAATTTTTACTTTCAAAAAAACAAAATGCACATTTTTAGAAATGTACATCAAGGATGATCTTACTTTCATATTTTCCCTTCTCCTTTTTTCTAAGTTAGGATGTTACAAAAAATTACGAGGCCCACAAAGTTGACGTAATTAGCCTATGCGTTTTACACAAGTAAGCTGTGTTACTTCTATAACCCTTTCTCTTAAATAAACAGAAAGAAAGCAGCTTTTGAGAATAAAACAAATTCTTAAGCTTTTATTACAGATTTTCTTTGCTGTATTAAATCTCATCCCGGGTATTAAGTGTTTCTCAAACTACCATATCTATATTTTCAGCTTATTTGTACAGTTCTTACAGTTTAAAAATAAAGTGCAAACACAGCTATCATGACTTCAGAATAATAAAAGGTATGTTAGGTACACAAAACATAAAAAACAATAATATAAGCAAATTATTTTTTAAATGATTGTTTAGTTTCTAAACACTATATTTGAGGCCTCAAAATAGTGATTATAAACAAGGTGGAACGCGGAAATACAGGTTTGCCGGCCGGCAGCATGGCTTTCTACCCGCCACCAGCTCGTAGCTGCTCGAGAAGTCGTATTGTGTCGGGTAGAGGCTAACGTACANGTCGTATTGTGTCGGGTAGAGGCTAACGTACAAGCTTTGGGCCTACTGTCACCATACTTCTCATTATCTGACATTTATAAAGCGAAAAAAGTGTTTTATGAATACTCAAACGTGGTTTAGAATCCGGAAATATTTGTAACCTTCTTTCTCAACACAACATTGTGTTTCACTTCTAAATAATGTAGTTAAGTTATCAGACATCAAGCATGGCACGCGACAACACAGTACGCTCACTGCAGTCGCCGTCATTACAATTGTGTTATTCTTGTGAATGTAATGCCTATTCCATATTTTAATTTCCTACTTTGAATCTCAGCAATCGCAAACCTAAACACAGATGATAATAATAATACGGAAATCAATAAAACGTACAAACAAATAAGTTTTAACATGTGATGTAGGCCTATCGTCGCTTTGAANATAATAATACGGAAATCAATAAAACGTACAAACAAATAAGTTTTAACATGTGATGTAGGCCTATCGTCGCTTTGAAGATTATGACTGTGCAATATGAGACACGTTCTTACCTTTGTAATTTTACACTTCTTATTTCAGGTTACACAAAACAATGGGAATTTAAGTAATCAAGTAGCATATCGGTATATACCCGTGGCAGATTGTTCAACTGCGCTTTCACAAAATTGCCTTCCACTTTAGTGCTGTGTGTTTGCAACGTGCCGGAGCCAGCCGCCAGCGTATGACTCGTGACGTTAAACCAATGAAAGAGTGTTCCGCATTCACCTGACAGCGGCCACGAAAGTTGCTGTTTTTATACTAAAATAACTTTGTCATAACCAATTTTTATGCAAATAACTGCAAATCTTTATTTTCATACGCATATACTAATGTGTTCATATCATTTTCAACAATATTGATGATCCCTCTCGCATTCCTCGGTGAATACGATGGGGTCCTCTTGCAGGCAGCCGGTGAATTCCTGTAGCTGCAGTTCATCGACGTGTCTAGCAGTGCTGGGAACATGGTGTACTGGGTTGCTAGGCCTGTATTCTTGTGCCCTGCAACAAACTTTGCACTGGTTAACTGGCCTTGGTCGCGTGATTCTCTTGTCAGGTTAGCCTAGACAGGCGTGGTGGAAGGTCTGTGCAGATGTTACAGAACGCATCGTGTTAATGCCCCATCCTTCACAGTTAAACCAGTCGCATCTGGCAGCTTGCTGCGTGCAGCAGGCTTCACAGTAGTACTCAAGGTCATCGGCATATCTTGGCATGTCATTTCATCCTAGGCAGCGATAATGATAACTTGCTAGAAAGTGGGCGCAATGTAATAGATGTTGGCCTTGGCAGGTGCATGTGGCGTGTCGGCACCTTTCGTCCATGTTCTCTCTGAGCAAGGCATAGAGANAGAGAGAGAGAGAGAGAGAGAGAGAGAGAGAGAGAGAGAGAGAGAGAGAGAGAGAGAGAGAAAGAGAGAAAGAGAAAAAGAGAAAAAGAGAAAAAGAGAGAGAAAGAGAGAGAAAGAGAGAGAAAGAGAGAGAGAGAGAGAGAGAGAGAGAGGTAGGTAGGAGGTAAAGGATACTGTACACAGACCCATCCTTGAGATAGCAGAGTGAGTTGAAAGTTTAGAATACTATGCAGTATAGACAATAACGAGATTTTAATTGCTGCAACCTGGCATTTAAAGAAAACAGTACACTCCCCATTAAAAAATTAACTCCTACAATACAAATGCAGAACCTAACGTAAACTTTTGCGAAAACAAGGAAAACACATTAAAAAAAAATCTAAATTCATTAATTTCAAAGTTTGTGACAACCATAATGAATTTTAGAAAAACGTAAACACTCGTTTCTATCAATTAGTTTAGGCTGCTTTCTCATTAGTCTCAATAGGCTGAGTTGAAAGGTCTTAGATTTATATACATCTTTAATTACTAGGATCTTATTTAAATTATACTGAGTTACAAAAACATGTACGCGTCCACACATGTACCCACACACAAAACTTTAAAAATTAAAGTTTTTTGTATATATTTAAACACTTGATATGAAAAAATGTAAAAAAAAGTTAAACCGTGCCTTTTTTGAAAAAGCGATCTATAAACTTGCAAGACGTGGTGTGGGAGTGGTAACTGAGATGAGTGCTATCAGATACACGCTACAAGGGACAGAAATGGATGACTCACGCAGGTGTCTCTGATAGACTGACATTTTAAAGAGATAAACATCAGCTCATGCATGCCGCACAGTGATAGACCTATATGTTACTGCTGCTTGATAAATGACACACGTTACAGTATCGCCCTACCGCTGAAGTTACAGTAGACTTCGAAAAAAGCCAAAAAGCTGTAAGGATAAGCCAAAAACCAGTTAAGCGAAGCACAAATAAACGGGAGTGTACTATATGTCAGTGATAAGCAAATTTGATTTTTACAGCTTTGAGTCGAGTCAAGCTGTATGAAACTTGAGTCAAGTTGAGTTCGGTATAGAATTTTTGAGTTAAAATTTAGATTGTACCTTAAATGTAAATATGTACCTGTGTACACTGGTATAATGCCTGCCTTATATATAGTCTATTTGCAGTTTTTTCACACTTTTAAATCAAATCTTTCAAAAATCACCCCATGTATGACGTTTTTGGTTATTTATTAAATATGTCATAAATCACAAGCATTTTATACTTGTGTTAATGTTAAAAGCAACCTTATTTTTAGGTAAACTAAAGTTTAACTTATATATTATCATTAAGTTAAAATATTTTATTTATTATTAATATGAATAAAAACAGGGAGAAAATAGGTGTGTTGGTAATGCCTAGTAAGAAATAGCTCTTATACAAAATATTATTACAGTGAGAGTACGCAAATGCAGTGTGCATTATCCCTTTGGTGTTGCCTAATTTTCTTGATTCAGTTAAGCTTTTTTTTAATGAGGCCGAGGAATATTCTGGAAGTAGAACTTTAGCAGTGCTTCAGAACATTTAGAAGTAACCATGAATGGACTTAACTTCCTCCTCTTATTGTCATGGTTAACCAAGAAAAAAGTTTGGGGAATAGTTTCTACCAATAAGAATAACCTCCTTTCCTTGGTTAAAAGATTTACAGTCCTGCCTTTTCCCTCCCGCCGATGAGTGAATGAGACTATGGTATGTAGGAAAGGTAGAAAATAAACGGTAATGTCAGCCATTTGATGTTGATATAAAAAGAAGAATAAGATAACAGTTACAGGAGTGTAGTGGGAGGGTAGCTTTCAGACTGGTCTGTCAGCATGCGTCCGGGTGAGCGGATAAGCAGCAAGCAGTTCACATTAAAACAGTAATTATAAGAAAATAATGGTAAGTGTACCGTATCTATGGACATTTCTGCTGAAGGTGTGACACATGCCATGAGATAAAAAGAGGCTTAGGCTTTTCATGTTTAAATACTTTGTATGGTTGTATGTATTTGTGTCATATTGAGACTGTAGCTGTTGACCTTGATGTCATGTGTCGCCCGCCACTCATGCCGCGAGAGGGGAAGCGGCGTGTCATGAATCATTGGCTTTTATCGCTGCTGAACATCACTAACAACAATCAAGTGTCAATGCATGTAGCAGAGTTGTCATCATTACGATGCAACGTAAGCGGTTTAGCANATCAAGTGTCAATGCATGTAGCAGAGTTGTCATCATTACGATGCAACGTAAGCGGTTTAGCAACGTAAAATTATTAATTTGCGAGACACGAGAATTAGTTTTTAGGTGCAAATATTAGTTTGTTTATAGCCTAAAAACACCGTGACTCAACTTGCATGTTCAGTAGCTTGATGCCTGCAGTGCTGGAAAAAAACTTGACTCAAGTGGTGAGTCAATCTTTATTCTTTATTAGTTCAACTTGACCCGAGTTTTTGAGACTTGACCTATCACTTGTTCTCGCTAAACAAATTTGCTCAGGACACTGTGTTTAGGCTTTTTTTCTGGCAACAAGAGGTGAACATTAGAGTATAATTTGTCTTAGAAGACTTCAAAATATTCAAATAAATTAATGTTTTATTAAAAGAAATTTGCTATTTTCACTCTAGAAATGATTGGACACTTTTGAGTTTTGGTTGTCAAAAGTCAATTAAANGAGAGAGAGAGAGAGAGAGAGAGAGAGAGAGAGAGAGAGAGAGAGAGAGAGAGAGAGGATAGTGCACACAGACCCATCCTTGAGATGGCAGAGTGAGTTGAAAGTTTAGAATACTATGCAGTATAGACAATAACGAGATTTTAATTGATGCAACCTGGCATTTAAAGAAAACAGTACACTCCCCATTAAAAAATTGACTCCTACAATACAAATGCAGAACCTAACGTTAACTTTTGCGAAAACAAGGAAAACACATTAAAAAAAAATCTAAATTCATTAATTTGAAAGTTTGTGACAACCATAATGAATTTTAGAAGAACGTAAACACTCGTTTCTATCAATTAGTTTAGGCTGCTTTCTCATTAGTCTCAATAGGCTGAGTTGAAAGGTCTTAGATTTATATACATCTTTAATTACTAGGATCTTATTTAAATTATACTGACTTACAAAAACATGTAGCCACACACAAAACTTTAAAAATTAAAGTTTTTTGTATATATTTAAACACTTGATATGAAAAAATGTAAAAAAAGTTAAACCGTGCCTTTTTTGAAAAAGTTTCCAATTCTTTTTCGGTTTTGCACCGGAATTGATATTTTTCTTTATAACACACCGTGCTCAATTTTTTTTATTATTTCTAACTTTTCTGTGATAGTTAAAACTGCCCTTTTACGCTTTGTTGACCTTGCGTAAACAACCCTACAAACAGTGAACAACAACCATGCCCGAGCGATCTATAAACTTGCAAGACGTGGTGTGGGAGTGGTAACTGAGATGAGTGCTATCAGATACACGCTACAAGGGACAGAAATGGATGACTCACGCAGGTGTCTCTGATAGACTGACATTTTAAAGAGATAAACATCAGCTCATGCCGCACAGTGATAGACCTATATGGTACTGCTGCTTGATAAATGACACACGTTACAGCATCGCCCTACCGCTGAAGTTACAGTAGACTTCGAAAAAAGCCAAAAAGCTGCAAGGATAAGCCAAAAACCGGTTAAGCGAAGCACGAATAAACGGGAGTGTACTATATGTCAGTGATAAGCAAATTTGATTTTTACAGCTTTGAGTCGAGTCAAGCTGTATGAAACTTGAGTCAAGTTGAGTTCGGTATAGAATTTTTGAGTTAAAATTTAGATTGTACCTTAAATGTAAATATGTACCTGTGTACACTGGTATAATGCCTGCCTTATATATAGTCTATTTGCAGTTTTTTCACACTTTTAAATCAAATCTTTCAAAAATCACCCCATGTATGACGTTTTTGGTTATTTATTAAATATGTCATAAATCACAAGCATTTTATACTTGTGTTAATGTTAAAAGCAACCTTATTTTTAGGTAAACTAAAGTTTAACTTATATATTATCATTAAGTTAAAATATTTTATTTATTATTAATATGAATAAAAACAGGGAGAAAATAAATAGGTGTGCTGGTAATGCCTAGTAAGAAATAGCTCTTATACAAAATATTATTACAGTGAGTGTACACAAATGCAGTGTGCATTATCCCTTTGGTGTTGCCTAATTTTCTTGATTCAGTTAAGCTTTTTTTAATGAGGCCGAGGAATATTCTGGAAGTAGAACTTTAGCAGTGCTTCAGAACATTTAGAAGTAGCCATGAATGGACTTAACTTCCTCCTCTTATTGTCATGGTTAACCAAGAAAAAAGTTTGGGGAATAGTTTCTACCAATAAGAATAACCTCCTTTCCTTGGTTAAAAGATTTACAGTCCTGCCTTTTCCCTCCCGCCGATGAGTGAATGAGACTATGGTATGTAGGAAAGGTAGAAAATAAACGGTAATGTCAGCCATTTGATGTTGATAGAAAAAGAAGAATAAGATAACAGTTACAGGAGTGTAGTGGGAGGGTAGCTTTCAGGCTGGTCTGTCAGCATACGGTCCGGGTGAGCAGATAAGCAGCAAGCAGTTCACATTAGAACAGTAATTATAAGAAAATAATGGTAAGTGTACCGTATCTATGGACATTTCTGCTGAAGGTGTGACGTGCCATGAGATAAAGAGGCTTAGGCTTTTCATGTTTAAATACTTTGTATGGTTGTATGTATTTGTGTCATATTGAGACTGTAGCTGTTGACCTTGATGTCATGTGTCGCCCGCCACTCATGCCGCGAGAGGGGAAGCGGCGTGTCATGAATCATTGGCTTTTATCGCTGCTGAACATCACTAACAACAACCAAGTGTCAATGCATGTAGCAGAGTTGTCATCATTACGATGCAACTTAAGCGGTTTAGCAACGTAAAATTATTGATTTGCGAGACACGAGAATTAGTTTTTAGGTGCAAATATTAGTTTGTTTATAGCCTAAAAACACTGTGACTCGACTTGCACATTCAGTAGCTTGATGCCTGCAGTGCTGGAAAAAAACTTGACTCAAGTGGTGAGTCAATCTTTATTCTTTATTAGTTCAACTTGACCCGAGTTTTTGAGACTTGACCTATCACTTGTTCTCGCTAAACAAATTTGCTCAGGACACTGTGTTTAGGCTTTTTTTCTGGCAACAAGAGGTGAACATTAGAGTATAATTTGTCTTAGAAGACTTAAAATATTCAAATAAATTAATGTTTCATTAAAAGAAATTTGCTATTTTCACTCTAGAAATGATTGGACACTTTTGAGTTTTGGTTGTCAAAAGTCAATTAANTATTAAAAGAAATTTGCTATTTTCACTCTAGAAATGATTGGACACTTTTGAGTTTTGGTTGTCAAAAGTCAATTAAAATAAGTTAAAGTTATTTTTACGAGCATGTTGATCTAATGAATTCATTTATGCGTACCATTTGACTGTATTCAACAAAATATAACTTCTAGTTGTGCTGCCAAAGGCATGCAAAATTTGCATAAGTAAAATTTTAATGAAATATTTGCATATAAGTAATGGGAGTGGGTCAGAATTGGTCCTGACTCAAGTAACACTCACTTCAAAGTACCAACCCTTTTTCTGGGAACCATGAAAGTTCATTATTTTGTTAACGGATTGTTCAATTCTGAAAAACTTGTTTATTGCATAGCTGTGTTGCACAAGCTATACAGGTGTTACAGTGACAAAATACAGTACAAACTATAATTTATTTATTTAAAATAAATGCCCCTGTTTTTTGATAAAATTGGTATCTCGGAAATAAGGTGGCTGTGATATTTGGGACTTGGGCCATTTTTCTTATTGCTTGCCGGGTGGTCAATAACACAAGTGATAGCTGGCAAGGTCAATGGGTACAGTCAGAGTGCAACACAAATAAAAACTACCAGATTAAATATTTGAAGATGAAAACGCCACTTACGTCATAGCATGTCACATTTTTGTACATTTGCATAAATAATAATGGTAAGTAAGTCGTCATATTTTCTTATATAACCAGTAATTAATGTTTAAAAAGTTACTTGACTATGAAAATTATGAACTACTTTAACAAAAATTTGAAGTGCTGACTGCACACGTGCCCCTCTGCCGCATGCTAGCAGACCAGCCTGGAAGCCACCATCCAACTCCACCCTCATAATAGTTATTTCTTTTGTTTCCATCAGGGTGATGTGGCTGACACTACCATACCTGCCGTACTCATGCACTTATCATAGGCGAGTGGGAAAAGAAGTCTGTTATGACAAACCCAACTATTTTCCAGTCCTCAATTTCTCTAAAACCTTAATCTCCATGTAAGACTAGCACTCCTACTGTTAGATTTCTTTCCACAAATAATTTGTAGGTGGTACATGGGTAAATACAGTGTACGGGAACCAGAATTCATAGGTCCGGCTGAATACTTTAAATAAGCAATACTTCATATATATCCAAATGATATTGCATTATTTAATATGTATTTCTCAAATGCAATTAAAAATCAGAATAGTAGAACGTTGTCCAAATTGCATGTATGGTTACACAGGTAAGTACTTCAATAAATAATTAAGCTCCCACTCAATTTAACTCTAGAGCAGTGATTCCCAAAGTTCTATGAACTGCGACCCATTAAAAAAATGCCAAAATTTAGGACCCACTTTAATAAGCCTTATGCGAGAAATGTACCGTTTTGCTGTTCCATCATGTTCACATTGTATTTCTTACGTAGCGTAAGGAAGTGAAGGGTAGTAGGATTAATAAAATAGTTTAAAAAGTTGAATTATTAATGGACAATTTTAATGAAAAAGATAACTAATCAAACAGCATTACACAATGTGTTATATNAACTAATCAAACAGCATTACACAATGTGTTATATTAATGTGTTCTAAATTTATAACATTTATAACTCATGCATATGCTTATGCATGAAATTATATTTTTCGGGGCCCACCAAATTTTAGTCTGCGACCCAACAGTGGGTCGCCACTCATAATTTGGGAACTACTGCTCTAGAGAATTACTTTCTCAGACCTCGGAGGTGAAATTAGACAGAAAGTACGAAAGAATTCCTAGTTTTAAGTATTATATTAAATCAACTTACCAACTGAGTGACAGAGATGTCGGTTGAAAACAATATTTATACATACTAAATCATATTCAATATTTTATCAGATTGGAGTAAGCCATGAATATTAAAATAAAATTGGCTCACAGAATAAAAATGAATGAACTATCACACACAATGAAAATAATCATTGACTGAATAAAGTGATGCTGCAAATAAAAATGTATGAAGACCACCTGCCTATATTGGCTTACAAAAACTACTAATTTAATTGAAGTATGTTACAATGAACACCACAGGATGCGAGAATGTTGCATCACAACGGTAATGTAATGAAATGCTGTATGTCTTTTGGTGCAAGCATTGTGTTTTTGGTGTTTAAGTGTGTAAATCAATTAAATCTTAAAGTAAATAAAATGACATGTTTGTTTTATTTAAGACTACTTTTTTTGTGAAATGTCCTTCTCCAAATGTACATGGGAGAAAAATTTGTGCATGGACATTAATATTTATTTACAGTATTTTTCCAGAAAATTCTGCAGACTCAGCAATGCTATAATTGGACTAGATTGTCAGTTTTTGTAAGCAAAATATGTGTGTAAATATTGNCATTCTGCAGACTCAGCAATGCTATAATTGGACTAGATTGTCAGTTTTTGTAAGCAAAATATGTGTGTAAATATTGTCTTGAGTGGAGTTTTTTTTGAGGTGTAAGTTTGTATGAAACGTGTAAGGATTGTTTACGTTAATTTTCTTGTTTGCAGTTCGAGAATGAGATGATTGCAAAATTAGATATATTAGTAGAAGGTGGAAGAGGAGACAGCCATTATAAAGATCTCTTCTTCAACATCATGATTAGTCAGTGTGAAAAACACTGCACAATGAGGGAACAGGTATTTATCACATACTTATTACACTCTTTTGTAATACATCTGTGAATTTTTTTAAAAGGTCGAAATAAAATATATGCACTGGGGCAAACAGTACTGTATATAGTATATGACTAGCCACTTCGTCAACATGGGGTATTTGTTGTACGTTTTGTGGGTAACAGTCAGGTATACAGTGAAATCTCATTATATAGTACTTCAATAAAGCCTCAACTTTTATACTTTGTAATTAAAGTACTTCACATTGAAAGTTTTATCTTTAAACTTTTACAATATGGGCTCCATAAAATTATTGCACAATTAGTAATTTCAGTAAAGAAAATTATTATGTAATTACAATAGAAATATTTTTTAAATAGCAAGGATAAAACAGTACTTTGTGAAATATGGAAATACACTAATTACACCATTCAAACATAAAGGAATGTGTGGTTTGCAAATACACACTGCTAACTCGTTGGTAAAGTTTACTTTAAAAAAAATCACACCCCTTAGCCATAAGAAATAATACTGAAGGTAGTTTGTTTAGAAGATGTTTATCTTTTGAAATAAATTAATATCTTGGTAACAAATCCTCTATATTTTTCCTGCAAGAAGCACTTAAAAATGGACATTGCACTTGGTAAAACACATTGCTCCATGTTTATAAAAATGTTTGTTGACAAGGATAAAGTTTACGCTTCTGGGTTATCATTTTATTTGTGAGATGTCTGCGTATTGATTTAAATTAATATTTCATAAATGAAATCATTTTGGTTTCACAAAGCAGATCTTTAAACACTATCTTAACAGGTTACTTCACTTTCACGCATAATTTCTAGATGTTTAGGGGTTAAAATTGATTAGTTTCAATTTTTATAAGGGTGGCAATTTTAGAAATTAAGAAATTAGGGTTGTGTGAAGCGGACTTTTTCATTCCAAATCAAATTTGAAGCAAATGTTAAAAATATTCATGATTTCAAATTGAAGTTCGAATAGTTTCCAATACTTAGTTGAAGTTGCAAGTAGGCTGCTAGGCTACCAAAAATATATAAATAGACAGGAATTCAAGTAGGCACAGTGTAGCACAGAAAGAATAACAACACATTTTCACATGATTGTACAATTGCAAAGTTTTGCTGGTTAGGCCAGCTTCATCAGGCGGCGAGTTGTACGACACACATTATGTGAATTGAATTCAGCAGGATTGTGTACAATATGATTTATTAATGTTTTTGTCGTGCTTGCAAAAAAAATTCCAATTTTTACATTATATAAATTTTTAGCCCCACAAAGTATATGTAGATTGTATTTTTAGACTATTAGTACAGACCTGAAGAATTTCCTGATATATTTTGGCACAAGTTAGACTTCAAAACACGTGTGTTTATATAACTTTAGCTATTGGTCCACTTGGTGTTTGACACCTCCTGCAGAAGGCTAGCCCAATCGTCGCCTTCCACTGTGGCAGCAGGCAACCAATGTACAGTTGATATCAACATATTTGTTCATAAGACTGTAGAGTCTAGCCTGCAGGTCATTGAATTCATGAATTATTCAGGTCTCTTAACTATTAGGTGGATAGTTTTTCATTTCATGGGTCCCCTATAAGTCTGACAATGTAGGTGTTTCCACATCCTTCCCACCATATGCCGGTATTCTACTAATATCCTCACTTCCTTGAGCCTTTTCCTGAAAACTTTTTATGTTCAGATGAACTCAATAGTGGTTTCAGAAAAAAAGTCACAAATGTTTTGTTAAAATCTCCATGAAATTTTTTTTGTAATGTTAAACTAGTAGCTAGTTGTACTTAAAAAAAAGTGACAGAAAAAAATTTAGGGAAAAATGTTTATTACATTATTGTCATTTTTAATTCATTACAGTACTTAATTGTGGTTTGTAATTATTATGATTATTTTTTAATTTAAATAATTGATTTCTTGTTATGCCTAGTGCACACTGACTATAAACATCCATAACTGTACAAGTAAATACTGCAAAGTAGAAGCACAATGGTACACCTGTTGTAATCTTGTACGTCATTTTACACTTATTACAAGTTGTGACTTTTCCATCTTCTGATTTAAAACAAAATTTCATATGTGACTGTGTGGTATTTTAGCCAATTGATTTTATTCCATCGAGAAAGCAAGTTTAATTTCAAAAGATACACACTTTGTGTGCGCAGTGGTAAAACATAAAATAGAAAATAAGAAAATCTGAGAACAAACAGCAAAGGAAAGACAGCCAACAGTGCATCTGAAAAGTATAAATAAATAATATGGTAGGAGGACTGCGAGGTCAAAGAGTCCACAGATACACGGTAAAATGTAATTGTTCCAAGGCAGATAATAAATATTTATTTTATCTACTCAGTATTTTTTTATACAGCACTAGCGAACCGGCCTGGCGTCGCCCAGGTACAATTGAGTTTTACAGTGATACACTAATAAATAAATTGGGAAAAGACAGTTCATTTATGTGAAAACAGAATTGTAAAATTATACTATGTTGGCCTAGGTTTTTAACTGATTACGGCAACCCAAAAGGAAGGAAATATTTTCTACCCGATAGCCAAGAAGTAGGGTAATGTTTTTGGAATGTATCTGTGCAACTATCGCGTAGTTATAATATTTCTGCTTTCCAGCATCGATGTATGAAAATCAAAATGTGTTTTTCATCAAGTTGTAGCTTTAGAAATGATTGTNTATTTCTGCTTTCCAGCATCGATGTATGAAAATCAAAATGTGTTTTTCATCAAGTTGTAGCTTTAGAAATGATTGTACCTAGGTACTACTTTTTGCTCTTGGCTGAGGGATCTTATTCTATCACCAAAGTTAAGCAGCGTTCCCAGCAGCGCACATTTGGATGGGTGACCGTTTAGTGGCATAACATCTGAGCGCTTCCGGGCTTCGGAGGTCATGTTAAATATTCGGTCCTGGTTGTTATTGATTGATAGCAGTCGTTAAGCCATTTCAGAGGTCCTTGGGCGGCCTGATAAACTCTGACACCAGAGGAAAAAAATATTTTGGTCACGTTCCCAGCCGTTGCAGAATTACGTTTTGTTGTTATTCCACAGGAGTTGTAAAATTTTCCGCGATAAAAAGTATCCTATGTCCTATTCAAGGACCTAAAGTACCTACATACCAAATTTCATCAAAATCCGTTCAGCCGTTATGGAGCTGAGTGGTAACAAACATACACACACACAGACTTGCATTTATAATATTAGTAGGATTTCGCTAGTTGGAAGTACTTACTTTTTAATACCTTACTAAATTTGTTCACGTAATACGATGTGGTACTGACTGATGTAATCATATNAGGATTTCGCTAGTTGGAAGTACTTACTTTTTAATACCTTACTAAATTTGTTCACGTAATACGATGTGGTACTGACTGATGTAATCATATTGCAAAGGAAGGCAGCTGTCACAACATGGCGGGGGAGACAACGCATTGTAAACAAACATGAAGAAAAAGAAAATTACTTTAATGATAATACGTAGATTGTTGTTTCAAGCCTAGTGGATGGGTGTTCTACGAATACAACACATTTTTATACTGACGCATTCTGCGTCCCAATATTTTATTCGTCAGAACACACGCTCTGGCGAAGCTCGCCGGCGGACGACCGCAATAAGGATTAAGGGTTTTGTGGACGTGCCGGCAGAGTGACGCCAGGAGCCTCGCAGCTGCAAAGGCACGCTACCAAAGGTTTCTGCACGTGCAACTGTTCCTGCACGTGCAGACGACATCCGGAGACAACGGAAGGCACCAGGGCGCGGACACAGCTGCATTTTGCAGCTGCCCAAGGGACACCGAGATCCCACCACCAGCTGCGCCTGTCCCGGGCTTGTACCGCAATAAACCATGAGAGCTTTTAGCGGACGTGCGTGCAGAACGGGACAATAAACTTCCAGGCCAGAACCAAGGGACGACGCCACGCCGGCTGCGGACCACACGAGCAGCGGCCACGTGTTTTATGACCCGGGACGACGACAAGCACCCCGGACCACGTGCAGAGAAGGGGGAGGTTGAATATGGTGATCAAGCCTACATAACCACGAGGAGCAGGACCAAGCGGGGCAGTCGGCCGACGGAAACGGAAGAGGACGGAGCGAATCCGCGAGCAGACGTCGACGGCAGCCGGCCGTCGTCAGGCGCAGAGTACTGCGTGGACCCGGGAAGAAGGAACTTCGAAGCCAGGCGTCGAGACGCCCACCAAGTTCGAGAGCAGTTCCAAGCCGCCAGCCGAGGGAATACAGCGCTGCAGTGTCAGATAAGTAGTTCTACACCAAGTGCGAAGAATCTTCCCCCCCCACGACGCAAAATCGCCGCGCCAAGTATCACGTAATCTACGTACAGAAAAGGGAGGGAGTTTGTCTCGTGAGTTCATGTACCAGTTAACCTGTTCAAGCAACAATAAAACTCGATTATGTGAACTCACATATAAAGTGTAATCAATTAGTAAATTGGACCTAGAGACAACAGTGTCGACTTATTCCTACGCCCTGTCACTGAGGGCTAGCATCAAATGCTGGCGCCTCACGCCGCAGAGCAGAATCAATACCTACTTCCAAACTTCAGCATTTGGCAGGTATCA